>JAOYMU010101948.1:0-11738 GCA_025802295.1 Psammodynastes pulverulentus | reverse complement strand
TGGAGAGATTCGATCTGCCTAATTACAGGCAGCTGGCTGTTAGCAGAAGTCTGCAATTACTGCATCCTATCTTCTGCACCACCATCCGGCCCCGATTACCCTCCCCTTGTCAATGCATCCCATTCAGCCCAGCCCCAGTCTGTCACTCACCCACCCCACCCATGCACTATTTCAAGTTACGTGAGTTTGCTGCTAACCAACTCCACTTCCCCACACACGTCTGTAATTATATATGTAAGAACCTGATGCACCAACTGTATGTGTTCTTCGAGTGTCTAAATAAATCAAGATATCATTGAGATACACCAAAACCCCTCGGTATAAATGATCATGCAACACAATGTTGATCAGTTGCATTAATACCACAGGGGCTCCTTGCAATCCAAAAGGCATCACTCGAAAGTGGTAGTTACCGAGGGGGCAATTAAATGTGGTCTTCCATTCATCACCTGCTTTGACTCTCACTTGGTAGTAAATCCAGCTTTGTGAACACCTGTCCACGTGCCAAGGTCGTCAACAAGTCTTTAATCAGAGGCAGAGGGTACAATGGTTCAACACATATGGCATTAAGGCCTCAGAAGTCCACACATAGCCCTAACCCACCATCTTTCTTTTCCCAGAAGAGCACAGGTGCCGCAACTCGAGCCCATCCAGGTTGTAAAAAACCCCTAGTCAGATTTTTATTGCTGTACCACCTCATCTCCGCCATCTCCAGTGGAGTCATCGAATACATGCGTGGTTTTGGTAGGCTAATACCTGGTAGAAATTAGATGGCATCCATTGCACGATGAGGGGGCAAGACCTCTGCACCCTCCTCACTTAAAGACCTCAGATAGATCAGCATACACTGATGGGTATGCAGACTCTTCAGTCACCGTCTGGACTGTTGCAGGTGTTTTCACTACGTTTTGTTTGCTGGTGTTGGAGCCTCAGGTCCCACCACCAATCTCATTTTTTGGTACCCATCTTCCCACCATATTGTAGGCTCCCACTTATCCAGCCATGCCAATCCAAGAATGACAGCCTCAGTCATCCTATCTACCACCACAAAAGATACCATTTCCCAATGTCCCACCATCGTTAACTTGATTGGTTCCATCCGATATGTTGCTGGAACTTCCCCAAGAATAGACCCATCCACCTACTCAAACCTGATAGGCCTTTTCAACCTCAATAATTGAACACCAAGTGCCTTCACCATTTTGCGTGTTATCAAACACCGCGTGAACCCAGAGTCTATTAAAGCTCCTACTTCGATCGTATTCTGTGTATGTGGGATCACCACAGTGATAGGAACAATGAAAGGAATGATGGAACAACTTACCATGGGATCCTCCTCACCCTCCTCCTCACCGTCATCCACCAGGGGGCTCCGCCCGGTTATCATACTTATCGTTCCCACGGGACCCCGAGCCAGAGCAACTCATGTTTCATCTGTTGATTCAGTCCATGGGGCCAACATCCACCCGTGGGGCACCGGTTGTGGATGTTGCCGCAGGTATCGCAAGTATGGTGAGGGGGGGTATAGGACAATCTACTGCCTGATGTCCCAGGGCATTACACCTAAAACACCTGATGAGACCCCAGCCCTGAGCCGAACCAGGCCTATCACTTGGAGCCTGGTTACCCATTGGGGGATTCCTTGGGGAAATCCATGTACCTTGTAGGGGATATATCCGAGGGCTAACAGGTAAGTGGTCCAATCCCCTCTGTTTCAATCTCTGAAGGCCCAAATTCAGGGCAATGGCCACTTCATACCATTCTGACAATTGGTTGCCTAATCGGTATAGACAGGCCTGGTATATCTCATCATCCAGCCATAAATTGATGAATTTTCATCCATTCCGGCCATGAAGGAAGCCTACTTGCCAACCGGCAGAAATCATGAACATAGTCCCAGACCAAATGACCCTGTTTCCTCAGAACAATGATCTCCACCTATTGTGCCTGTGACCTATCTTCAAACTGGGTCTTTAGAGCATCCAGAAACAAGCCCATGTCAGCAAGCTCAGGACCCCTCCCCCTATGTGCAGTCGTAGCCCACTTGGCGGCTTCTCCAGTCAGGGATCCAGTAATAGCTACCACCATGGCCCACTGGGAGGGGTAGCAAGCGCCAAACAGGTCTAGATGATTTATTACTCTCCCAGGAAAAGGGCAACCCTCTCTGCATTGCCGTCAAAAGTTCCTTGCAATAGGGGAGGAAAACCCCATGTCCCAGGCATACCTCACTGCACTGGTGGCCACATGTGTCCAGTAGTACACATCTTCAGCATGCGCTGCTTGGGACCCCTGCGTGCCTGGAAAACCCGGGCGCAGCCTACACCCATAACCTTGTCTGGGCTCCCAGAGTGGAGTAGATGCAGTCAGAAGGATACACACCCCTCATCATCTCCGTGTGTTTTGGTTTTCCCAACAACCGGTCTTGCACCACCCCATGCGGTGCATCCCAACAAGTCATGTCCCCAAACTGGGTGCGCAACATGTCCAAAGTGGTACTGCCCAGCGTGATCCAACCACTATCCTCTTGCCCTGGCCAATGTCTCACCTTCCATTCCTTCAGTTGCCTGGGAGAATCCCAGGGCAACCACCAGGAGCCCAGTGGATCCCCTGTTAAAGCATCGATCCCCAAGTCCCTTTCCGGGCGTCCCTGCCGGACCCATGGCTCACTGAGCTGCACCTCCTTCCTGGGCTTAGGATCTTCTGCGCGTACGGTCGCCTTTTCCACCAACATCTCTAACACTGGAGCTCCAGCCCCTTCTTCGACTGTCCTCGCCTCTTTTGGATCCAATGGCACCCGCTGACTATCCTGCCCCTCGGCCATATTCAAACCACCGGGAGCAAGACAAGGTGAGCACTAACTTTGTAAGGTACAGATGTTTCAGTGATGGTACAAACGAGCTGAGATGTCAGGTTTGATGTCAGGTTTCTTTATTTCAACCTGCAAAACAGCCGGTCACGCTGCAAATTCCAGTCAAAGTTAGTGCTGCGGAGTGTCCACCTCTAGCACTATTTATTAAGTGCGTCCCACCCTCACTCCCCATCAATACATCCTATTCAGCCCAGCCCCAGTCTGTCACCCACCCCGCCCATGCACTATTTCAAATTACGTGAGTTTGCTGCTAACCAACTCCACCCCTCCCACACACAGTCTAATTATATCTCAATCACGGGGCATTGGCTGTCATCGCCCATTTCTGCAGGCTTTGTGCTAGTTCAGCAGAGGACGGCCGAGGATGACGTCAGGGTTTGTAGCCTGTTGTCGGGACAGCAACCTCTACCCGCACAGTGTTGTCAGACTCCTGACCACTGGATAACTGGAGCCGACACATCCCAGGGGAGGAAACATTTTAGCTGATGCCCTGTCACGCAAACCGCAGTTTAACAGCACGAGGGAAGAAGTGGTCCATCCAATAATTTCTCCTTCCCAGCGTTAACCCAGGGCCAGGCAGCCCATAGAAGGGCCTTGGATAGAGGGGGAATAATTGAAAGACGAATTGCCAGCTGACCAGTGGTACAAGGACAATCGGGACATTAACCCTGAAGGATGGTCTTGGCTGGAAGGGATCAAAATTATATGCGCCTAGTTGTTTATGAATCCAGGTTCTTAATCAAAGCCACAATCTAAGCAGCGGGACACTTTGGCTATGTAAAAACCTGCATTTGACTCGAAGACAATTTTGGTGTTCGAGAATGAAAAAAGATGTGGAGGATTATGTAAAAAGCTGCATTACTTGTGCAGCGGTGAAAACGAGGCTGGGAAAGCCCCGCGGTTTGCTCCAGTAAGTGGCAGATCCATCTCATCCTCAGAGTGGCGGAAACACAGTCATTTGGACTGTGGTGGACTTGTTCTCAAAACAGGCCCACTTTGTGGCCTGCCCAGGACTCCCATTCGCACAGAAGCTGGCTAACCTATTTGTCAAGCATATTTATAGGTTACATGTTCTCCGTAGAGTCATCTGATCGGGGGGTTCAGTTTAATGCTAAATTCTGGAAGCAATTCATAAAGGCCATTGGGTCTTCCCAGGGGCTTAGCTCAGCATTTAACCCAAGTACTAACGGCCAGAAACGGCTAACACCATGGTAGAACAGTACTTAAGGTGTTACATTAACTATCAACAATTGGACTGGGCAGAGTTGCTGCTGTTTGCTGAGGTAGCAAATAACACCGTACACAGTAGCACCAGTCTGTCCCCTTTCCAGGTGACCAGCAGTATAGAGTTTGTCCCCATGCCTGAGCTCCCTAGGGATTCACCCTCCTCCATGTCACTAACAGAATGGATTGAGTCACTGAAAAAAGCATGGGAAAATACTAAACAGGACTTGAGTGAAGCAGCAGAGTCCTATAAAAAGCAAGCAGACAAGCACCGGGCTCCTCAACCAGAGTTCAAGGTGGGGGACAAGGTGTATTTGTCCATAAAATGCCTGAGATTAAAGTTGGCTTCAAAAAAGCTTGGTCCTAAATATATGGGGCCATTCCCTATAGTTAAAGTGATTAACCCAGTTAGGGTACAACTTCAACTTCCCAGGTTATTAGGGAAAATACATCCAGTATTCCACAGTAGTCTGCTAAAACAGGTGGTAAGTTCATAAGTTAGACCGGCGGATCAAGCTCCCACCAAACCACTGGTAATTGAGGATCAGACTCACTATGAAATAATAAGGATCCTGGACTCGAGGGTACAAAGGGGCCAGTTGGAATATTTGGTACATTGGAAGGCGTACCCACTCGCTCAAGCCACCTAGGTGAAAAGTTGGAAGGTAAATGCAGATAGGTTGATAAAACAGTTCCATGACAAGTACCCTCGGAAGCAGAAGGGACCTCCCGATGGGGAAAGGGGAGGTTTGTGGCATGAGTGATTGTCATGCTTTATGTCTTGCAGGAATGTTCCTCCAGTTGAGGGTGGCCAGCCTGTCAAGCCTGAATTTAATTTGGTGGAATCATATGAATTCAGTTTGACACACTTGAGGACTGGAAGGGGGAGAGCTGAGGTGGATGAAGCTCCAGCCAAAACAACATAGCTGGGCAATGAGTCAGCTATATTCCAACTGCTGTTCGGCCAGAGAAAGGAGGAGCAAAGTTGCCAGGAAACTTATTTTATATCCTGGTTGGGCAATGTGACTTATTGTTTTGGAAAAATGAGAACCTTTTAGTTATAGTAACATGGAAGCCCGGGAAATTTTCAGTACTAGCTTCCACCAGTATGTGCCAAGTTGTGTAATTAAATAAAATAGTTTTTTGAGGAATTACAATGCTCTGAGTTCATTTTATGATGACTGCATTACTTGAAACCTGACACAAGATTTGAAACACAGTGTAGGCACAAAGTTATAGGCAGTACATTTTAGGAAATTATACAGTATTTGCCTTTGTGCGCTTTCCTTTTTTCAGATTTTGTTATCTGTCTAAATTGGGTAGTAGGAAATTCAGCACTTGGACTAGAAACAAAATCTATATAGCAGGGATATCTCACAGATCTTGGCTCTGGAATGGGTTGTCCTAAGAAATATCCTTCCTCTTCAGAATCTGAAGATGATGAAGATGAGCACCAAGCTTCTTCATCCTCACCCAAAAATCCAAAAAACTGATCTCTTGGATTCCCCATTGTATAGTCAGGCACAATATGATTATATTGGCTGAAAAAAGTGGGAGTATATGCCCGAACTGCCTGAGGATCTTTATTCTGAATAAATGCATCATAATCCTGAGGGGAATAAAAATTAAGCCTTTTTTTTGAAAAAGGTTTTCTTTCTGCAACCAGATGAAGTGCATTGTCAGATCGAGACTTTCTGCTCCTTTGATGATGTCTCTTTCCATAGTCTTCAAACTGATAAACACGTCTGCGAGTCCTTTCACTCATAGGTGGTTGTTGAATATCAAGATTGTCATAGTTTCCATTATCAATGACATCATCTGAAAATTTTACTTGCTGAGGCCTAGTCTGTGATTTGGATTCTCTCAGTACTGGCACATGCATTGACTTTTCTTCTGGCAGTGTCTCAACCTGACATAATTCAGAATTTACATTTTTCAAAGACTCTGTGCTTCTATGAAGCATTGATGAATTCAAAGTTCCCATGTTGCTCATTTTCTCACAATTCTCCAACTCTAGCTCCTGATAGGTTTCAAAGGAGTACAGAGAAGATCTTGGTTTGATTTCATCAATTGAAGCACCTAAGAATGAAAAGAAGTAATTTTGGTTGGAAAATTTATTTCATCCAGTTAAATTCTAGTTCAAAGCACATATACCCAAAAAGTGTCCAGCTAAAAATGTTCAATGTAATCATACATAAGGGGTTCAAGTGGGAAGCTTTTACTCCATTGCCATCTTACTCTGAACCCTGCTGGAGAACATGGTTTTGTTAATTTATGTAATTATCAAATTTCTATACTGCCCATCTCAATTGACTCTTTCACAGGTAGTTCTTAATTGACAACCACAATTGGGACAAGCACATCATTAAGGAATGCAAATAATCCAAATTCCTCCATTGATTTTGTCATAAGCCCCTGAGACGGTTACAAATGATCACATGACCCCAGGATACTGCAACCATAGCAAATATATGCTGGTGCTCAAATTTTAATCACATGAACATCAGGACACTGCAATGGTTGTTAAATGCAGGAACTGGGTATAAGTTACTTTTTTTTACTGCTATTGTAACCTTGAAGGTCATCAATGATCTTAAGTCAAGAACTTGTACAAGGTAATAAATAAGCAAAATAATTCATAAGCACTTAAATTCCATTTTAAAATACTGAGGCTCTGAACACGCTTTCTCTGCAAAAGGAGCATGCATAAAAGCAAGTAAAAGTTAATATGTAAATCTTTGTAGAACACTGGTAAGAATCAAGCTTTATGGCATGAAAATTAATTGTACATGTATCACAAATGCTTAGGTAATGAACCATAAATCATAGTTTTTAGCTGCTTTACCTGTGATGTTAGATAAAGCAAAGAAATCCATTGAGTCTCGAACACACTGCTCTTGTTTCAGGTTTGACAAACATTCCAATGAATCATTATACCTTTGCTTTTGGTCATGTTTGTATCTTGTTCCATGTTCCATGTCTAATTCTTGGATTTTCCTGCCACTAGCAGGTCCTGGGTGGCTACCATATGCAGAATCACCCAGACCATCTTGGGATTGTGCCCAATACATATTTGCTTGGTATTTCTTACTTGCTAAGCTTTGATTATTTTTCTTCAATTCTGATCTCCCTTTTTCCACATTTTCACAAATCCACTGATCTGATCTAACATTGGCTTCCACTGGCTGCTGAAATAGATTTTTATCCACAACTTTAAGGAGCAGCTGAGTCATATAATCTTCATGCTCAGCCCATTCTTCTGGATCATCAGGCATTTCATCTCCCCTTACTTTCCAGAGTTCTTTGTCAACAAAGTTTACTTCTTGCCTTGAAAGACTTAAGTCATCCAGTTTCCGTGAAAGAGTATCATCTGCTAGGCTTGAAAGACCAGGGAATTTGTAATTCATTGCTGGAGACAACAGGAGGGATTGCCTGCACTGATCTGCTGATCGACTGCTTTTTCCCATATGAATGCTCCTTCTGGAGTCTCTCGAGCGAGCAGACTGGAAAGCAGAATCAGAAGAATCTGAAGCATGAACATCCTTTCCCAGACTGCATGATTTAGAACAAAAAATTTGTCCTTGCTTGGGAAGAAAAGGACAACCAAGTAGTGAAACCTTGCAATGAGCACAAGAAAAGCAAGTTTCTGTAGCATGCCAGTGTTGTCCATCGTAAGTCATTTGAGCATGATCAACCCCTGTTTAAGACAAGATTGGTGTATAAATTTGCTAAGATTCTTATAACATTTTTCTTTAGATAAAATACTTAAATAATAACACACATTAATATGTTATTTACTCAGACTTCAGATTGAGGCTATTTACATTATACTAGCATAAAAAAGGTAAACTAAACTACATGCTATGGCATAAAGCTCTATTTCCATCATGAATAAGTAAAAGCAGTCTACAGATAATTCATCGATCATTTTGTTTTTAAAATAAAGTAAAATAAAGTATTAATTTTTAGCCTTAGGTAATTAATATCCAGAGAGAACTAGATAAAACTCAATCTAATAAATAGTTCTGAGCATAGACATGAACCAGAATAGTATATTTGTCAAATTACATTAACATAGCATGGCTAAAAAAAGACTGTCCAATTAGAATGGAATTAATTTTTATTCATTCATTCAATTTGTATAGCTAACCATTTACCATGACTCTGTGCTACTCACAATAATTAAAAACAACAGCAAGAATAATAAAAAATATGAAAAACTATACCACCATACTAAAATTTCTATTAAAACAATTTGCTGACAGTCTGTATTTACAGAATTAGTCTTATTTTTCTTGAAGTTTTTTTGAAGTATGATAACGTTGGCATCAACAGGAAAAAACCCTGTAGGCTTGAAATGATGTTCTCTGGATAATAATTTTAAAATAATAAGCATAATCCTAGGGACCTCTGGTTCTACAAATAAGCTAAATCAATTGAGTCATGACAGCCATTCAAAAGAAGGTCATATAATTTGTTCATCAGATTGAAAACATAGCTTCAGCAAATATTTTTTGCCAGTCAAAATGCAAGCTTACCTATATGTTCCCAGCAAGTCTCACAATATTCTGCATAAAGAGACTCGAAGCAGCCACAGCAAAATGGGCATCCGTCCTTCATAATATACCTCTGCCCTCCAAGGATGGTTTCACACTCAAGGCAACAGAAGTGTTTCATGTGCCAATGACGACCTTCTGCTTCTGTACATTCATCAGCAAAAATAATCTAGGATAGGTGGGGAGGAAATAGTTTAGATTTTAGGAGTTTCTCTTATTTCTCACTCTTTGGGGGGATAGTGACTTATCCTTAACAATAAAACAGTGGAGATAAAACAGTTTACTGGTAGTCCTCAATTTATGATCAGTTGCTTAGTGACCATTCGAAGCTACAACCTATCTGAAAAGGGCGACTTACAACCTGGCTCCAAAGTCCCAACAGTCAGAATTCCCCCATGGTTACATTACTGCACTTCAGGCACTCACAATATGGCCGCATTTATAGCTATCTGCAACATCTTATGGTCATGTGACTGCATTTTACAATGGTTTTGCCAAATATGGCATTTAATTCCAGATTTTGGCCATGATGTGCCATATAATATAACAGGGTTTACTTAATGACCACAGCATTTGTTTTATGACCATTGTATTCACATAACTACTTCAAAAAATTTGCAAAACCAGGTTGGTCATGTGATGACCCATTTTACAATTGTTATGACTTACAACAAGCTCCATTACAGTCATAATTCAAGGATTATCTGTGTAAATAAGATATTCAATTCAGAGATTCCAAAGGATCTTTAAAATTATTTCCCTAGTTGCAAATAACTTAATGAAAATTAATACAAGCAGAATATATTAACAATATATTTGATCACTAGTGTACCACTTCTACTTCTTTGCCTACTTCAGGGGTTGGCAATCTTAAATACTCAAAGAGCCATTTGAACCTGTTTCCCACAGAAAAGAAAACACCAGAAGCCATAAAACCCTTCCCATGCCTGACTTTTTTCTGAGCAGCCACAAAACTGGCATATGGAGTTGAATTAAATATTCTGTTTTCTTCTGAAACTTTTCTTTTCTTGGACTTACCATGGTTGGCCTACCGGGGTTGAAAAGCTCAATAAATCATGTGCTGGCAGGTGTCACACATAAGCAGTTGTAACACATATTTTGAGTGACAGGAAGCTGCAGCAGAGGGATGAAAGCCACATGCAGCTCCAGAGCTGTGGGTTGCTGACCCCTGGCCTACTTACTAATATTCTTAATTTTTAAAGAGTTAATTTTTAACTCTTTCCTTTTTTCCTCTTTGTTTTCTTTTCTTTTTTTAAATAAAATAAAAAAGGGGAAAGGGGCAAAACTCACACTTAAGACTATCTGTCATATACAACCCAACAGTATTCTTCCAAGTTACTTTTCTTCAGTTTAATTATTACTTTTACTAGAAAACAATACATAACAAAGTATGTGAAATTTAGTTTTTAAGTGATGTGGAAAATCATTTTTCTTCCAAAGGGTACGTGTGATGATATCGGATGATAAGTCTTATCCAAATGCACTCATATTTGTTCCTTCCAAGGTACTTAGCAATTGAAGCAGCATTAGGAATTTGTGAACAAGACTTTTCCCTTTGAGCAGCAGCAATTTTTGGTAGCAGGTAGCAATTAGGAAACAAATGCTGACAAGATATGTTAAAAGAGAAATAATTATGTCACACTCCTTCAACAGTATAAATGGTTTTCCAATCACCTGATGGTAAAGGTAATGGCCAATGAATGAATATCAAGAACCGTGGTCAATTTTTTTTTTAAACCTTTTTACAACTCTATAGTCCTTATTCAGGGTAGAGTATGGGTGATTGAATGGAGCTGAGTATTTACTGGTTGGATGCCCTTCCTATCACCCATGTGGAGTTTGCAGCAGATATTTTTTCTTTGCGCTCCAAGAGAGAAACATCTGTCACTACCTAAGATTGAATTATCAACCTTCTGAGTGGGAGATGAGAGTCTTCACCATTAGGCCACCATGTCAATCATAGTCAATATATAAATTATATGTTGTATTAGGTTCAGTGCACGGGGCTGGAAGTGATGTCCCGGCGACACTGGCTGCAAGGGAAAGGAGTTCTCCATCCCTTGAGCTGGCTTTGCCATGTTTGCGGGCTCTCACAGGAGCCAAAACCGACCTGGAGGGTCGGTAAAGCTAAGGAGGGGTGCCTGGCAAGGATCCAGGGGAGAATGCAACTCCCCTGTAGATCCCAAGGCTATTTCCTTCTATGCCACATCAGGGAGAAGAGGCTGCCAAGGTGGCTGCCGCAAACCTGGAGACAGCTTAACCGAAGAAGTGTGCTAAAGCAGAGTTAGTGACAGTGTCTGGAACTGGGTGGGAATAATCCTTATTATTTGAAGAGAAACCCCAATCAGAACTTTCAGAAAAGTGTGACATATTATTGGTAAATTGGTGGTGGTTCAATATTGAAGTCAAATTTTTTACCATTTTAAAAAACAATAAGGAAACAAAGGGAGGAAACTGAGAAATCGAAAAAAAATCCCCATTGAATCGGACTTGTAAATTGGACAGATATCGGTTTGGATAGGCATTTTAATATTAATGCTGAAATCTACAAAAAGAAAAAGCCTGATTTGTAATTTTGAAATAACTTGGGATAATTTTGGAACAAACAAGTGAAAACCTAATTAAGACCGCCACCTGGTGTCAAAAGAAGGACATTACATCCTCAAAGTCCTGGCAAGACCCGGCTTATGAAGATATAAAAGGTTAAAATTTAAAGAGTTTATTATTAAAGATCCCTGGAATTACAACTCAAGAATTACCATACTTTTCAGAGCATAAGATACACTTTTTCCACCCCCAAAAGTGGATGAAAATTTGGGTGCATCTTATACACCAAATGTTGCTGAAGCTCCGTCCACCTGCCAGCCCCCACCCTTCGGTTTCTGCCTCCCAGCAATTTGCTTCCTTGTAGCAAGCAGCAAAAAGCCTGTTTCAGCTTCAGCACAGCCTAATTAGCACAAGCAGCTCCCAAAGATCAGCTGTTTCAGGCTGCAGGGTTTGCCAATAGGCTACGGCAATCCTTGCAGTCTGAAACAGCTGATCTTTGGGAGCTGCTTGTGCTAATTAGG
>JAOYMU010101901.1:0-11759 GCA_025802295.1 Psammodynastes pulverulentus | reverse complement strand
ATTGAAAAAGTTTTATTAGTACAGTTTTTAAACACATTTTCACCCCTCCACCCCCTCCCTCCCTCCCTCAACCACCCTCCCCACCTCCCCCCCACCCTACTTCCCAGAACCAGCACAGGGTAGTAAACTTATTTATCTCTAATTTAGCTTGATTTATACATTTTTGTCAACTAAAATAGTCTTTTCATTTCCAAAATATATATCTATACTTAAAAACTATAAATGTAGTTAAGATTCTTGATTAATTAATAACAAACCCCTTAAAATTCCTGATTAGTTAATAACAAACCCTTTAACTCATAAAAAAAGAAGAAGAGAGTAAAAAAAAAAAAATCAGAAACAGTCAAAAAAACTTTTCCCCTTTAAACTATAAACTATTAACATTTAATTCTAACCTAATTCACTACTAACAAGTCTCAAATTCCCTCGCCCTTACATCTCCAATTTTGAAAAATATTTTAAACATTGAAAAAAAAGAAAAACAATTCTAGTTATTTAATATCAACCTTTTAACTCGTTATTAAAAAAAATAAGAAAAGAAGAAAAAAAAGGGAAAGGCAATCAGAAATCTTTTCAAGTTAAAGCTATAAACATTTAATTCTAACCTACTTAAAAATATTGAACTAAATATAGATAAATTCAATTAAAATCCTCTTAACTATAACTAAAAATAATAATAAAAATATGAAGAAGAACCAGAAAAAGAAGAAAAAAAAGAATGCATCCTAACTCACGAATAGACCTTTCTCATTCGGTAATAAAAATAAAAAATTATCTAACTGCAAAACAGCTCTTCTATCAAGGAGCATCAGGCGAGGTCCGGGAGCAGTAGGCCAGGTCGATCAGCAGGCAAGGTCCGGGAGCAGCTGTCAAGGTCTGGACCTATGCTACTGCTCCTAGACCTCACCTGCTGCTCCCGGACCTCGCCTGCTGCTCGACCTTGCCTGCTGCTCCTTGATGTGGCCTGCTACTCTCGGACCTCGCCTGCTGCTCCCGGATCCTGGCTGCTGCTCCCGGACCTCTCCTGCTGCTCCCGGACCCCACCTGCTGTTCGAACTTGCCTGATGCTCCTTGATGTGGCCTGCTGCTCTCGGACCTCGCCTTTTGCTCGCAGACCACGCTTGCTGCTTGACCTCGCCTGCTGCTCCCAGACTCTCCTGTTGCTCCCGGACCTTGCCTGCTGCTCCCGGACTTCGCCAGCAGCTCGACCTCGCCTGCTGCTCCTTGACCTGGCCTGTGAGGTCCGGGAGCAACAGGAGAGGTCTGGCAGCAGCAGAAAGGTCCGGGAGTTGTTGGGCCTGAGACGTGGTCTGGGTAATCAGCAATAGCAGACATCTGGTCGAGGTCCAGGAGCAGCTGGCAAGGTCTGGGAGCAGCTGGCAAGGTCTGGACCTATCCTACTGCTCCTAGACCTCACCTGCTGCTCCTGGATGTCGCTTGCTTCTTGACCTGGCCTGCTCCTCCTTAACCTGGCCTGCTGCTCCCGGACCCCACTTCCTGCTCCTGGACCTCTCCTGCTGCTCCCGGACTTCGCCTGATACTCCACAACCTCACCTGCAGATCAACCTCGCCTGCTGCTCCTTGACCTGGCCTGCGTGGTCCGGGAGCAGAAGGTGAGGTCCGACAGTAGCAGGAAGGTCCGGGAGTTGCTGGGCCTGGGACGTGGTCTGGGTAATCAGCAATAGCAGACATCTGGGCGAGGTCCAGGAGCAGCTGGCAAGGTCAAGGAGAAGCCGGCCAGGTCCGGGAGCAGCAGGCGAGGTCTGGGAGCAGCAGGCCAGGTCAATGGGCAGGCAAGATCCGGGAGCAGCTGTCAAGGTCTGGACCTATCCTACTGCTCCTAGACCTCACTTGCTGCTCCCGGATGTCGCTTGCTTCTCGACCTGGCCTGCTCCTCCTTAACCTGGCCTGCTGCTCCCGGAGCCTGATTCCTGCTACTGGACCTCTCCTGCTGCTCCCAGACCTCGCCTGATACTCCACGACCTCACCTGCAGCTCGACCTCGCCTGCTGCTCCTTGACCTGGCCTGCGAGGTCCGGGAGCAGCAGGCGAGGTCCGCCAGTAGCAGGAAGGTCCGGGAGTTGCTGGGTAATCAGCAATAGCAGACATCTGGGCGAGGTCCAGGAGCAGCTGCCAAGGTCAAGGAGCAGCAGGTGAGGTCTGGGAGCAGCTGGACCTGGCTCACATGATCTGGGCTATCAGCAAAGGCAGGGAAGTGGGCAAGGTCCGGGAGCAGCAGTGAAGGTCCAGGAGCAGCTGGCGAGGTCCAGGAGCGTCAGGCAAGTTCTGGGAGAAGCAGGCGAGGTCCAGGAGCAGCAGGCGAGATTCGGGAGCAGCAGGCGAGGTCTGGGAGCAGTAGGCCAGGTCGATCACCAGGCAAGGTCCGGGAGCAGCAGGCGAGTTTGAGCAGCAGGCATGGTCCGGGAGCGGCAGGCAAGGTCCGGGAGCAGCAGACGAGGTCCGGGAGCAGCAGACAAAGTCCAGGAGTAGCAGGCGAGGTCAAGCAGGAGACGATGTCCGGGAGCAGCAGGAGAGATCCAGGAGCAGCAGGCAAGGTCAAGCAGCATGCGAGATCCTGGAGCAGCAGGAGAGATCCAGGAGCAGCAGGACAGGTCTCGGAGCAGCAGGACAGGTCAAGGAGCAGCAGGCGAGGTCCGGGAGCAGCAGTCAAGGCCGAGCAGCATGCAAGATCCGGGAGAAGCAGGCGAGGTCCGGGAGCAGCAGGAGAGGTCCGGGAGTAGCAGGAGAGGTCCGGGAGCAGCAGGAGAGGTCGAGCAGCATGCAAGATCCGGGAGAAGCAGGCGAGGTCCAGGAGCAGCAGGAGAGGTCCGGGAGCAGCAGGAGAGGTCCGGGAGCAGCAAGCAAGATCTGGAAGCAGCAGGCGAGGTCTAGGAGCAGCAGGAGAGGTCCAGAACCAGCAGTTGAGTTCTGGGAGCATCTTTGTCTGGGTCATATGATCTGGGCTATCAGCAATGGCAGGCAAGTGGGTAAGGGCTGGGAGCAGCAGGCTTGGTCAAGGAGCATCAGGCGAGATCTGGGAGCAGCTGACAAGGTCCGGGAGCAGCAGGCGATGTCTATCCGCAGCTGGGCCTGGGTCATTTGATGTGGGCTATAAGCAATGGCAGGCATATGGGAAATGTCTGGGAGCAGCTGGGAAGGTCCGGGAGCAGCAGCCAAGGTCCGGGAGCAGCAGGTGAGGTCCGGGAGCAGCAGGCAAGGTCCGGGAGTAGCAGGCAAGGTCCGGGAGTAGCTGGGCCTGGGACATGGTCTGGGTATTCAGCAATAGGAGACATGTGGGTGAGGTCCAGGAGCAGCTGGCAAGGTCTGGGAGCAGCTTGGCTTGAGCCACATGGTCCAGGAGATTGAGAGCAGCAGGCGAGGTCTGGGAGCTGCTTGCAAGGTCTGGGAGTAGCTGGCAAAGTCTGAGAGTAGCTGTGCCTGAGCCACATGATCTGGGCTATTAGCAATGGCAGGCAAGTGGGCAAGGTCCGGGAGCAGCAGGAAAGATCCGGGAGCAGCAGGAAAGTTCCAGAAGAAGCGGGTGAGGTCTGGGCCTGGTTCATGTAATCAGCAATGGCAGGAAAGTGGGCAAGGTCTGGGAGCAGCAGGCAAGGTCTGGGCGCTGCAGGTGATGTCTGGGAGCAGCAAGCGATGTCTGGCAGCAGCTGGGCATGGGTCATGTGATCTGGGCTATCAGCAACGGCAGGCAAATGGGCAAGGTCCGGGAGCAGCAGGCAAGGTCTGGGAGTAGCAGGCAAGGTCAAGGAGCAGCAGGCGAGGTCTGGGAGTAGCTGGGCCAGGGACATGGTCTGGGTAATCAGCAATAGTAGACATGTGGGCGAGGTCCAAGGGGAGGTCCGGGAGCAGCAGGCCAGGTCAAGGAGCAGCAGGCCAGGTCCAGGGGCAGTAGGTGAGCTCCAGGAGCGGCAGGAGAGGTCTAGGAGCAGCAGGAGAGGTCCAGAACCAGCAGTTGAGGTCTGGGAGCAGCTGGCCTGGGTCATGTGATCTGGGCTATCAGTAACGGCAGGCAAGTGGGCAAGGGCCGGGAGCAGCAGGCAAGGGCCGGGAGCTGCAGGCAAGGTCGAGCAGCAGGCGAGGTCTGGAAGCAGCAGGCAAGGACGAGCAGCAGGCGAGGTCCAGGAGCAGAATGTGAGGTCCGGGAGCAGCAGGCTTGGTCAGGGAGCATCACGCGAGGTCTGGGAGCAGCTTGGCTTGAGCCACATGATCCAGGTGATCGGGAACAGCAGGGGAGGTCTGGGAGCAGCTGGCAAGGTCTGGGAGTACCTGGTAAAGTCTGGGAGTAGGTGCATCTGGGCCACATGATCTAGGCTATTAGCAATGGCAGGCAAGTGGGCAAGGTCCAGGATCAGCAGGCAAGGTCCAGGAGCAGCAGGCATGGTCCAGGAGCATCACTCGAGGTCGAGCAGCAGGCGAGGTCCAAAAGCAGCAGGCGAGGACAAGCAGCAGGCGAGGTCCGGGAGCAGCAGGTGAGGTTGAGCATCAGGCGAAGTCTGGGAGCAGCAGGTGAGGTCCGGGAGCAGCAGGCGAGGTCCAAGAACAGTAGGCTAGGTCAAAGAGCAGCAGGCAAGGTCCGGGAGCAGCTGGGCCTGGGACATGTTTTGGGTATTCAGCAATAGCAGACATGTGGGCGAGGTCCAGGAGCAGCTGGCATGGTCTGGGAGCAGCTTGGCTTGAGCCACATGGTCCAGGAGATCGAGAGCAGTAGGCGAGGTCTGGGAGCAGCTGGCAAAGTCTGAGAGTAGCTGGCAAAGTCTGAGAGTAGCTGTGCCTGGGTCATGTGATCTGGGCTATTAGTAATGGCACGCAGGTGGGCAAGGTCCGGGAGCAGCAGACGAGTTTGAGCAGCAGGCGTGCTCCGGGAGCAGTAGGCAAGGTCCGGGAGCAGCTGGTGCGGTCCGGGAGCAGCAGGCAAGGTCAAGGAGCAGCAGATGAGGTCAAGGAGCAGCAGGCGAGGTCCGGGAGCAGCAGGAGAGGTCCGGGAGCAGCAGGCGGGATCCAGGAGCAGCTGGCCAGGTCCAGGAGCAGCAGGCCAGGTTAAGAAGCAGGCCAGGTCCAGGAGCAGCAGGTGAAGTCTAGGAGCAGCTGGAGATGTCCAGACCTTGCCAGCTGCTCTTGGACCTTGCTTGCTGCTCTTGCACCTCTCCTGCTGCTCGACCTCGCCTGATGCTCCTTGACCTCGCCTTCTGGTCTTGAACCTCGCCTTTTGCTTGACCTTGCCTGCTCCTCCTGGACCACGCCTGCTTCCTTGACCTTGCCTGCTGCGCCTAGACCTGGCCTGCTGCTCCTTGACCTGCCTGCAGCTCCTGGACCTCGCCTGCTGCTCCCGGACCTCACCAGCTGCTCCCGGACCTCGCGTGCTTCTCCTTGACTTTGCGAGCTGCTCCTGGACCTCACCCAGATTTCTGCTATTGCTGATTACCCAGAGCACATCCCAGGCCCAACAACTCCCAGACCGTGTTGCTGCTGCCAGACCTCTCCTGCTGCTCCTGGACCTTGCAGGCCAGGTCAAGGAGCAGCAGGTGAAGTCGAGCTTCAGGCGAAGTCCAAGAGCAGCAGCTGAGGTGTGGGAGCAGCAGGAGAGGTCTGGGAGCTGCAGGCGAGGTCAAGCAGCAGGCGTGGTCCAGGAGCAGAAGACGACATCCGAGAGAAGCAGGCCACATCAAGGAGCAGCAGGCAAGGTCGAGCAGCAGGTGAGGTCCGGGAGAAGCAGGCGAGGTTAAGAAGCAGGCCAGGTCCAGGAGCGGCAGGCGAAGTCCGGGAGCAGCAGGTGAGGTCAAGGAGCAGCAGGAGAGGTCTGGGAGCAGCAGGCGAGGTCAAGCAGCAGGCGTGGTCCGGGAGCAGCAGGCGTGGTCCGGGAGCGGGCAGGCGAGGTCGAGCTGCAGGAGTGGTCCGAGACCAGAAGGTTAGGTCCGAGAGCAGCAGGCCACATCAAGTAGCAGCAGGCAAGGTCGAGCAGCAGACGAGGTCCGGGAGCACCAGGCCAGGTCCAGGAGCAGCAATCCAGGTCCAGGAGCAGCAGGCCAGGTTAAGAAGCAGGCGAGGTCCGGGAGCAGCAGGTGAAGTCTAGGAGCAGCAGGAGATGTCCAGACCTTGCTTGCTGCTCTTGCACCTCTCCTGCTGCTTGACCTCGCCTGATGCTCCTTGACCTCGCCTTCTGGTCTTGGACCTCGCCTCCCACTTGACCTTGCCTGCTCCTCCTGGACCTGGCCTGCTGCGCCTAGACCTGGCCTGCTGCTCCTTGACCTGGCCTGCTGCTCCCGGACCTGGCCTGCTGCACCTTGACCTGGCCTGCTGCTCCCGGACCTCGCCTGCTGCTCCCGGACCTCACCAGCTGATCCCGTACCTTGCCTGCCGCTCCCGGACCACGCCTGCTGCTCAAACTCGTCTGCTGCTCCAGGACCTTGCCTGGTGATCGACCTGGCCTACTGCTCCCGGACCTCGCCTGCTGCTCCTTGAGCTGGTCTGCTGCTCCCGGACCTCGCCTGCTGCTCCCGGACCTCACCAGCTGCTCCCGGACCTTGCCTGCTTCTCACGGACTTCGCCAGCAGCTGCCAGACCTCTCCTGTTGCTCCAGGACCTCGCAGGCCAGGTCAAGGAGCAGCAGGCAAGGTCGAGCTGCTGGCGAAGTCCGGGAGCAGCAGGCGAGGTCCGGGAGCAGCAGGCAAGGTCCGGGAGCAACAGGAGAGTCTGGGAGCAGCAAGCGAGGTCAAGCAGCAAGCATGGTCCGGGAGCAGAAGGCGAGGTCTGAGAGCAGCAGGCCACATCAAGGAGCAGCAGGCAAGGTCAAGCAGCAGGCGAGGTCCGGGAAAAGCAGGTGAGGTCAAATAGCAGGCATGGTCCGGGAGCAGCAGGAGAGGTCTGGGAGCAGCAGGCGAGGTCAAGCAGCAGGCATGGTCTGGGAGCAGAAGGCGAGGTCCAAGAGCAGCAGCCCACATCAAGGAGCAGCAGGCAAGGTCGAGCAGCAGGTGGGGTCTGTGAGCAGCAGGAAAGGTCCGGGAGCAGCAGCCGGGATCCGGGAACAGCAGGCCAGGTCAAGGAGCAACAGGCCAGATTAAGAAGCAGGCAAGATCCGGGAGCAGCAGGTGAAATCTTGGAGCAGCAGGAGACGTCCAGACCTTGGCAGTTGCTCCTGGACCTCACCTGCTGCTCCCGGACCTCACCAGCTTCTCCCGGACCACACCAGCTTCTCCCGGACCTTGCCTGCCGCTCCTGGACCATGCCTGCTGCACAAACTCTCCTGCTGCTCGCGGACCTTGCCTGGTGATCGACCTGGCCTACTGCTCCTGGACCTCACCTGCTGCTCTCAGACCTCGCCGGCTGCTACCGGACCTCGCCAGTGCACCTGGACCTCGCCTGCTGCTCATGGACCTTGCTTGGTGATCAACCTGGCCTACTGCTCCCGGACCTTGTCTGCTGCTCCTTGATCTGGCCTGCTGCTCCCGGACCTCGCCTGCTGCTCCTACACCTCGCTTCCTGCTCCCAGACCACACCTGATGCTTCTTGACCTCGCATTCTGCTCTCGGACCGCGCCTGCTGCTCCTTGATCTGGCCTCCTGCTCCCGGACCTCGCCTGCTGCTCTCGGACGTTGCCTGCTGCTCCCAGATCTCACCTGATGCTTCCGGACCTTGCCTTCTGCTCCTGGACCTCACCTGCTGCTCGAACTTTCCTGCTCCTCCTGGACCACGCCTGCTTCTCGGACTCGTCTGCTGCTTCCGGACCTCACATGCTGCTCCCGGACCTTGGCTGCTGCTCCCAAACCTTGCCTGCTGCTTCCGGACCTTGCCCACTTGCTTGCCATTGCCAATAGCCCAGATCACGTGGCCCAAGATCAGCTTCTCCCAGACCTTGCCAGCTGCTCCTGGACCTCGCCCACATCTCTGCTATTGCTGATTACCCAGACCATTTCCCAGGCCCAGCTACTCCCGGAACTTGCCTGCTGCTCCCGGACCTCGCAGGCCAGGTCATGGAGCAGCAGGCGAGGTCTGGGAGCCTCAGGCAAGGTCGAGCAGCGAGGTGCGGGAGCAGCAGGCGAGGTCGAGCAGCGAGGTGCGGGAGCAGCAGGCGAGGTCGAGCAGTATGCAAGGTCCAGGAGCAGCAGGCGAGGTCCAGGAGCAGAAGGTGTGGTCCGGGAGCAGCAGGCCAGATGAAAGAGCAGCAGGCGAGGTCCGGGAGCAGCAGGCAAATTCAAGGAGCAGCAGACCAGGTCAAGGAGCACCAGACCAGGTCAAGGAGCAGCAGCCGAGGTCCGGAAGCATCAGCGAGGTCCAGGAGCAGAAAGTAAGGTTCGGGAGCAGCAGGCCAGGTCAAGGAGCAGAAGGCCAGGTCAAGAAAGAGGCGATGTCCGGAAGCAGCAGTTGCGGCCTAGGAGCAGTAGGAGAAGTCCATAACTTGCCAGCTGCTCCCGGACCTCGCCTACTGCTCCTACACCTCACCTGCTGCACCTGGACCTCGCCTGCTGCTCCTTGACCTTGCCTGCTCCTCCCAGACCACGCCTGATGCTCGAACTCACCTGCTAGTCCCAGGCCTCACCTGCTGCTCCCGGACCTCGCCTGCTGCTCCCGAACTTTGCCTGCTGCTTCGAGACCTTGCCCACTTGCTTGCCAAGGTCGAGCAGCCGGCGAGGTCTGGGAGTAGCAGGTGAGGTCGAGCAGCAGGCAAGGTCCGGGAGCAGCAGGTGAGGTGGAGCAGCACGCGAGGTCCAGGAGCAGAAGGCGAGGTCCAAGAGCAACCAGCGAGGTTGAGCAGCAGGAGAGGTCCGGGAGTAGCAGGCGAGGTCAAGTAGCAGGCAAGGTCCGGGAGCAGCAGGCGAAGTTGAGCAGCAGGTGAGGTCCGGGAGCAGAAGGCGTGGTCCAGGAGCAGCAGGAGAGGTCTGGGAGCAGCAAGCGGGGTCCGGGAGCAGCATGCCAGGTCAAGAAGCAGCAGGCCAGGTCGAGAAGCAAACGGTGTCCGGAAGCAGCAGTTGTGGACCTTGCCTGCTGCTCCCAGACCACTCCTGATTCTTCTTGACCTCGCCTGCTGCTCCCAAACCTTGCCTGCTGCTCCTTGATCTGGCCTGCTGCTCCCGGACCTCGCTTGCTGCTCCTACACCTCGCCTGCTGCTCCCGGACCACACCTGCTGCTCAAACTCACCTGCTGCCGCACCTCACCTGCTGCTCCTGGACCTCGCGTATTGCTCCTGAACCTTGCCAGCTGCTCCCGGACCTTGCCTGCTGCTCCTTGATCTGGCCTGCTGCTCCCGGACCTGGCCTGCTGCTCCCGGACCTGGCCTGCTGCTCCCAGACCACGCCTGATGTTCCTTGACCTCGCCTGCTGCTCCCAGACCTCGCCTGCTGCTCCTTGATCTGGCATGCTGCTCCTGGACCTTGCCTGCTGCTCGAACGTGCTTGCTCCTCCCAGATCACACCTGCTGCTCGAACTTGCCTGCTGGTTCTGGACCTCACCTGCTGCTCCCGGACCTCGCGTGCTGCTCCCGGACCTTGCCTGCTGCTCCCGGACCTCGCAGGCCAGGTCAAGAAGCAGCAGGTGAGGTCTGGGAGAAGCAGGCCAGGTCTAGGATCAGCAGGCCAGGTTGAGAAACTGGCGACGTCCAGGAGCAGCAATTGCAGCCTAGGAGCAGTTGGAGAGGTCCAGACCTTGCCAGCTTCTCCCGGACCTTGCCTGCTGCTCCTTTATCTGGCCTGCTGCTCCTGGACCTTGCCTACTGCTCCTACAGCTCACCTGCTGCTCCCGGACCTCACCTGCTGCTCCTTGACATTGCCTGCTCCTCCCAGACCACGCCTGCTGCTCAAACTCACCTGCTGCTCCCGGACCTCATGTGCTGCTCCCAAACATTGCCTGCTGCTTCCGGACCTTGCCCACTTGCTTGCCAAGGTCGAGCAGCAGGCGAGGTCCAGGAGTAGCAGGTGAGGTCGAGCAGCAGGCAAGGTCCAGGAGCAGAAGGCGAGGTCCTAGAGCAGCCAGCGAGGTTGAGCAGCAGCTGAGTAGCAGGTGAGGTCAAGCAGCACGCGAGGTCCAGGAGCAGAAGGCGAGGTCCAAGAGCAGCCAGCGAGGTTGAGCAGCAGGTGAGGTCTGGGAGCAGCAGACGAGGTCGAGCAGCACGCGAGGTCCAGGAGTAGCAGGTGAGGTCGAGCAGCACACAAGGTCCAGGAGCAGAAGGCATAGTCCGAGAGCAGCCGGGGAGGTTGAGCAGCAGGTGAGGTCCAGGAACAGCAGGTGAGGTCGAGCAGCACGCGAGGTCCAGGAGCAGAAGGCGAGGTCCAAGAGCAGCCGGCGAGGTTGAGCAGCAGGTGAGGTCTGGGAGCAGCAGACGAGGTCGAGCAGCACGCAAGGTCCAGGAGCAGAAGGCGAGGTCCAAGAGCAGCCGGGGAGGTTGAGCAGCAGGTGAGGTCTGGAAGCAGCAGGCTAGGTCCGGGAATAGCAGGCGTGGTCGAGCAGCAGGCGAGGTCCAGGAGCAGCAGGCAAGATCGGGCAGCAGGCCAGATCAAGGAGTAGCAGGCGAGGTCCGAGAGCAGCAGGCCAGGTCAAGAAGCAGCAGGCCAGATCAAGGAGCAGCAGGCCAGATCAAGGAGCAGCACGCGAGGTCCGGGAGCAGCAGGCGAGGTGAAGTAGCAACAGGCCAGGTCAAGAAGCAGGCGGTGTCCTGGAGCAGCAGTTGAGGACCTTGCCAGCTGCTCCTGGGCCTCGCCTGCTGCTCCCAGACCATTCCTGATACTCCTTGACCTCGCCTGCTGCTCCCAGACCTCACCTGCTGCTCCCGGACCTCGCGTGCTGCTCCCAGACCTTGCCTGCTGCTTCCGGACCTTGCCCACTTGATTGCCATTGCCAATAGTCCAGATCATGTGGCCCAGGCGCAGCTACTCCCAGACCTTGTGAGCTGCTCACAGATGTCGCCGGCTGCTCCTGATCTCCCGGATCATGTGGCTCAAGCCAAGCTGCTTCCAGACCTTGCAAGCTGCTCCTGGACCTCGCCCACATGTCTGCTATTGCTGATTACCCAGACCACTTCCCAGGCCAAGCTACTCCTGGACCTTGCCTGCTGCTCCCGGACCTCGCAGGCCAGGTCAAGGAGCAGCAGGCGAGGTCTGGGAGCAGCAGGCGAGGTCGGGAAGCAGCATGCGAGCTCGAGCAGCATGCGAGATCCGGGAGCAGCAGGCAAGGTTGAGCAGCATGCGACTTCTGGGAGCAGCAAACAAAGTCGAGCAGCATGCGAGGTCCAGGAGTAGCAGGCAAGTTCGAGCAGCAGGCGACGTCCGGGACAAAAGGCGCGGTCAAACAGCAGGTGAGGTCCAGGAGCAGCAGGCGATGTCTGGGAGCAGCAGGTGAGGTCCAGCAAGAGGCGAGGTCCAGGAGCAGCAGGCGAGGTCGAGTAGCAGGCGAGGTGCAGGAGCAGCAGGCAATGTCTGGCAGCATATGGCGAGATCTGAACCTCTCCTTCTGCTCCTAGAATGCACATGCTGCTCCCGTACCTTGCCTGCTGCTCGACCAGACCTTGCCTTCTGCTCCTTGACCTGGCCTGCTGCTCCTGGATCCCGCCTGCTGTTCCCAGACCTCTCCTACTGCTCCCGGACCTCGCCTGCTGCTCCTTGACCTCGCCTGCTGCTCCCAGACATTGTCTGCTGCTCCTGGACCTCACCTGCTGCTCGACCTCGCCTCCTGTCCCGAACCAGACCTTGCCTTCTGCTCCTTGACCTGGCCTGCTGCTCCTGGATCCCGCCTGCTGTTCCCAGACCTCTCCTACT
>JAOYMU010101884.1:0-11769 GCA_025802295.1 Psammodynastes pulverulentus | reverse complement strand
CTGCGTATTCTTATCCCCGAGTTCGCCCACTGTAATGCGGTCTCGAGCCCCGGCGAAGCCCGGAAAGAAGCCCCGCACAATTGCAAACCGAATACTTGACAATCCTTTCCAGTTACAACTGGTTACAAAATGCCCTGTGATATTGTGATTGCCAATTGCAATCTTCTCTGCTGGGTTCCTCAGAATGTTAATACAGAAACAAGCAAGGAAAATCACAGGTCACTGCTGCCTGCCAAGATGAATTTTTCAGTCAGCCCCCAGAGAAAAGGACTTCCTTGTCATCTCTGGGGCCTGTATGAAAAAGCAAAATTTTCAGCCATGAAGTATTTTCAGCTTCAGCATGGAAATTTACTTCAGAAAAAGATAGCCCTTTTGCCAGTTTCTCAATATTTAATAACCTTGAAAAATTATCTTTGCAATGAAAATGGGCACAAATCCCATATCTCCTAACAAACCATCTTCATGGTCTTTTGAGAATGATCAAGGATACACCTGTATCTTAGAAATCACAAAACTCTAAAAGGAACTGAAGACAATGTGATTATTTACATATCACAACTGGAACTGTCTTTCCCTGGATACTTTTCCAGAACTCAAGAGAAAGTAACACATACAAAATTGAGAAAGAAATACTGATCACTCACTCTACTGTTTCTACATTGCAGTTTGCATGTTGGAGCCCCTCAAACAGCAATTCCACTGCTCTGTCATCTGTGTTCTTAACGGACAACTTTAACTGCTTCAATCTTTGGTTTTTCCCGAAAATTTCAGCAAGACGCTTGCTGCAGGACTCTGTGAAGAACCATTTCTCCAACCTGAAAGTGCAGCAAATATTCAGTTGGTCAACAAAAATCCATTTAAGTGTTACCAGAAACAACACGTACTGTATATATTTATCCATCCAATAAGCCAAATTTATATTCTTTTCCTTTGCTATTAACAATCTTGGTCTTTAATCCTTTTAAATAATGTTCCAGAACTTGATTTCTTTTCATTTTCATTCATCTTCCTTTCTCCTTTCACAGAACCCTTTAAGAATATAACAAGTCTCTTCTGTAAATCCAAAATAAAAAACCTATCCAAGTCACTCTGCTGTTTTAAATATTATTTTATTAATTAATAAAGCATCAGTTGGTATCATTTGTTTGTCCAGTGTAACATCTTTTTCATATCATTCCTATAACCTGTTATTTTTAGATCCATATAGGAATAAACCACCATCTCAGTCTTACTCAGTAAAATATCTTCCTCTTACATAAACTCTTTTCAATCCAGTTTTATGATGCCAGATAATTTTAAGACTAATTTTTTATAGTACACCATGCCCAAATATCTTTGAATTTTTCCAGAGGTAGACTATTACTCCATTCCCCTTTAATTATAATTTTAGTTCTTTCTGGTTTCTTCTACTGCCCAGCCTTCAAAGTGCCATCTTAGCATTTTCTCCCAATCAACAACATTTTTTCATTACTAAGATTTCCTGTACTTAATTTCAAAATCTTAATAAATTCTAAATGTTTTCCAACAGAAAGGATTCTCATAATTAATTTCAAAAATGTTATTTTTAGTCATCAGTGCTCTTAATTCTGTTTACAACTTTCCACAGCCAATATTCTCATCACTCTTTATGCTGTTTATTCCAAAATAAAAAAAACCTTAAATTTACATAAAACTTCTTTTGCTAATTTGAAGAAAAATCGCCTAATGAAACTTGACATTCTGCAGGTTTCTAATATCGGAAGAGAATTAATAAGCAATTTCCAGAAGTGATTAAGAAAGGAAGTTTGTGAATCCTCTGTCCACACAGTTGCTCACTGTGACTTCAGCAAAGATGGCAGTCCCTCAGCACCCCAACCTGTAAACCCATGGAGAGCACTGTCTTATAGTCCCCTCATGCGGAGCTGTTGGCTGGAGTGCTTGCGGATAGAAGAGGAATTTCAATTCTACATTTACCATTGCTTCCCTGGAAGTTTAAGCACTTTAAATTATAAACAATAGTCAAAATAATGTATTGTAATGTAATGTAGTGTAAAATGTAATCAATACAATACATTGACTATTTTATATATACATGAAGAGCATGGTGTCTCGAATGGTTGGAGTGCTGGGCAGGAGGTTAGCGAGCCCGTGTTTGAGATCTGAGAACTGCCATGGAGCAGGGTTGAGCTCTCACACTTCACTCCAGCCAAGGACATGAAAGGAGTCCCCAACTGAGCATCACCATGGCGATGGTTATGTCAGCAGCTAATCCAAAGCAAAATTCCCTTAAAATTAGGTGGAAATTAAATTTTAAAAATTTTAATGTAGATTAGCATTTATCTACCAACCAAGGAATTAAAGCAGATTCCCAAAATCATAAGCAGAAAAATTTCAAGGATCTTTCTTTTAAAGGAATCTAGTAAGAGATAGTTCAGGAAGTTATAACAAGATAATAATTCCAGATACTATTTTGTCAGTGTAATTGTTGTTGTATCTTCAAACTGCTTAATGTTTATTTATAAACTTCTGAATTTATCTACTAGGAATAGCTGCTCCGCCCCCGCCTACCCCAAAAAAATAGCCCTTCAGGCAGATTCGCAGCACTTAACAGCTAAGAAAGTATCTTTGCAGTCAGGAGGGATACAGATCTCATCTCCTAGTAAATGTCTTCATATTTTTTGATTAAGGTCACAGATCGAATTGTATCTTAGAAAGTATGGTACTCTGGAAAGACCTGACAAGAATATAGTTAAATATCACAACTGGTCATTGTTTGGATACTTTTCCTGAATTTAAGAGAAAGTAACACACATTGAACTGAAAAAGAAATACTGATGATCACTCACCAGAGTGTTTCTACTTCACAGTCTGAATGTAGGAGACCATCATACAGCAATTTCACTGCTCTCTCCTCTATATCCTCCAAGGATAATTTTAACTCCTTGAACCTCTGGTTTTTTCTGAAGATTTCAGCAAGAAGCCTGATGAAGGACTCTGAGAAGTCCCATCTCCTCAAACTGAAAGTGCAACAAATATTCAGAAGAATTAAAACGATATTTTCTGGGTTTGATTTGCATTTTATTTTATTTTTTTACAAACCAATTATTATAACTTTCAAAGAAGAATGGAAAGAAAAGGATTACAGAAGTATCATATAAAATAGATGGTACAGGTAATAATAATTTAAAACACCCAGTAAAACAATAGACATGGGCAGGTATCCAACATATTTAAACAATACATTAAACCACAGGTGTCAAACACAAGGCCTGGGAGCTGGATCTGGCCTGTGGGTCTTCCCTGGAAACAGCAAAGGACTGTTCCACGGTGCCTTTGCCAGTGAAAACGGGCTCCCAATTTCTGTTTTCGGCTGGGATGGCCTCCTGCAATTCTCAGCCAGAGAAAACAATGGTCCTCCCGAGCTCTGTTTTCACTGGTAGAAGGTTGCAAGAGGTCATTGCAGCCAAAAACAGAGATTGGGAGTCTGTTTTTGCTGGCAGAGATCTCGGGCCGCCACAGCTGCCCCAGACACAAGAGAAGTCAAGCTGGCCACGCCCTCCATGGCCACACCCACACTGGCCCCCCAAGGTCAAACACAACCCTGATGCGGACCTCAGTGAAATTGAGTTTGACACCCTTGCATTAAACGTATTACATAAATTATATGTAGATTATGTCAGGATGAAATAAGTTCTGAAATGCAAATGTTGGATCTGACACCATTTTATGTGTGCAGTTGCAATCTAAAATGTATTTCAAATAGAATTGAATTCTAAATCCAATTTACTTTTAAAACATGAAGTTAATCTAGACATCGAAGTCTATTTCCACAATTTGATTAGTCATTCTTCAATAGAGGGGATCAATAAAGAATATATAAAATCTTTTTAGCTTTTATCAGTCTAGTCTTAGTTTCAGTATATTTTGAAGACATACAATATATGGCTCAATAACGTTTAATAAAAACATTTCAGACTAAATTGGATTATAACTTTCAAAATTTATTCCAGTTTACATTGTTCTACAATGAATTATCTAACAGTATTGTTGAAAATTGCCGCCACATATGGAAGAGGGATTGAATCTTTTCATTGCATTACATTTCACAGGAAAAGAGTTACTCGTTTTCACAATCATGACTGGACTAATATATTA
This sequence comes from Psammodynastes pulverulentus, assembly GCA_025802295.1. Lineage (NCBI taxonomy): Eukaryota > Metazoa > Chordata > Lepidosauria > Squamata > Psammodynastidae > Psammodynastes > Psammodynastes pulverulentus. The sequence continues at coordinate 7,635 of JAOYMU010101884.1, read as the reverse complement.
ATGATAAAACATCTTATACCAAATTTAACTAAGTTTATAGTTCAAAATAAATGTAATATTCCATTTCCACTGAAATTCTTACTGTTCCATTTCTATAATGATTCCTTCATTTAATGATAAAAACTTTGACATGTTCTGATTATGAATCAAATGTTAGTAATAAATGATAAATTGCTGTTAACAAATGTTCAGTATTATGAGTTACAGCATTTTCAAATTCATAATATTCATTTCATAATATTTCATAATATTTCATAATATTCCTCTTTGTTTCTCCCAGCAAAAATAAAAAAATCAAGAAAATTATATACAATAGATGTACATGTACATGTAGATATAGATACATATATGGAACCTCGGGTCGCGAACGCTTCTGTTCACGACCAAATCGGGTGACAACCAGAATTTTCGGCAAAGTTTTGTTTCTGGTCGCAAACACATCTTTGGGTAACAATCAGAAAGCAGATTGCCATGGTGATTTCTGCGGCAATTTCCCTTGGTGATTTCCCCTTCGGCACCATTTTTTTTGTCCGTGCATGCGCAGACAGTTGTGCTTCCGGTCACCACCAAATTGGATTGCGACCATAGTCTGGAACGGATTATGGTCACGACCTGAGGTTCCACTGTATATTTGTATGTGTGGGTTACTCTGGGAAATATATGTTTGCTAGCTTTTTCATGTGTTTGTAATGAACTGGCAAAGTATCCTTTCTCTTTGGAAGGGAACTAGAAGAAATATGGTCCCAGACCTCGTTTCCTGAGTCTTTCCACCAACACCAATTCCATCTTGACTAAATATCCACATAACCACTCTAATTCACTCCCTTTACTAAGAGCAGATTGCTGTTTGCCAAGCATATCCACTGACCCATCTATCAATTCAACCTATACAATATGTCACAGTAGCTTCTTTCTTAACTTTCCATCCCCTGCCCATAACCCCCCAAAACACATTTCTCCTCAGGTTTTCTATTACAAAGCCACACAAAAAAAGCTGAGGAACCCTGTCCCTTTCTTTTCTCATTCCAGAGGAAGCCATACAACACTATATCCTGCACCTCAACAAGAAATTCCAGAGGTAACAGTCCACCCTTCCTAACATTTACCAAACTTTTTTTCTGGTGTCTCAATGTCTTAGTTAACATCCAGTTCTATCTCAGCCTGCAGTAACCACCAGCAAAGCCACCTCTGTTGCTGTCCATGAGAAACTGATGAGAGAAATCACTATAACAATAATATTTCGGGTAATATGCAAACTTCTAATATTATGTGTTGGTTTCTGTATCAATAACCCTGTGATAAAATGCGAGCAGTTTCTTACCGCAGCTCTCTCAAGTTGCTTAGGTTTGTCAGTGCTTTAAAGAATTCTTCTACGTAACTTTCATCGAAACTCCATTCCCTAAAGGGGAAAGACATTTTTGCTGTCAGGTTTTCACTTTAATGTTTCCAGTTCCTCTACTTTGTCATTCCAGTGCATTTGGAAAGTAACCACAAATAAATGGGTGTTCATGTTCCAGTATGGGAAATTAGTAATAGAAAAAGACTATTGTGTGAAATAAATGGTTACAAGTAGTCCTCATCCAACAACCATGATGGAGCCTCCCCATTAGTCAGAAGTTGTGGTGGCCATTAAATGAAGTACCCATATGATCCTACACATACCTGCTCTCGCTGATGTGATCATTAAATGAAGCACATAAGTGGGAGGCCCTGGAAGAGCTAGTGCAGGCTCTGTCAAGGGGCTCCTAAGCCAAGGCCTCCTCACCTGAGGGACCCCATGCTCTGCTTCCCAGAGTATTGATGTCACCAAGGACAACTGCTCATTTTTATTTAATCATTCTCCCAGCCCATCCAGCCCAAGGTATCTCTTGTATTCACTGCAGGATTCAAACCCCTCTTTAACTAGCAGCTGCCCAAAGACATTTATGCAGTCTGCTAAGAGGCATTCTTCCAACCTATGATTATATTGGAAAGTAGATTAGAGAATAATAATGGTGCAGGATCATACTGTAAACTGAACGGAATGCCCAAAGGGTTATACACTTTCAAAAATACTTACTCAGTGTTTGGAAGAAATATTTCTCCCTCTTCTTGATGTGGAAATGTAGGGATTTCAATAGAGAGGTACTCCAAATTCTGGCAGCGTTGTACACAATAGGCCAGGATCATCAATTCCATGTCAGAGTTGCACTGATAAACTATTTTAGTGATACCACATAGTGCACTTTTCACAAAATTGTCATCTTGTATCTCGTATAAATAAGTTAGCATATCTTTTTGCCAATGGAAACAAATTCTTTTGTCAATTTTATATTTTATCCAGTCTAATAAGAACTCTTTATTCTTAGGAGAAATTTCCCATCCAAACTCTTTTTTCAACTCTGCCATTCTTTTTTCTTCATTTAAAAAACCAAAAAGAAAGTGAAATCCTACTGCAAAATCAGGCCTAAAGGATTTATGTTTTTCTAATAGTGTCTGCAAATTTTTATTCCGAGTTTCAGAATGCTGCTCATCTTCTAGAACATAAAACAAAGCAGCAAAGAACTCCTGGAAGCTTAAGTGAATGAAACTGAAGGTTTGAATACAATCAATGTCCCTTTTGAAGATGCTTTGATTCAGAAAAAGTGGGAGAAAGTCTTCCTGATCTAAACTGTACTTCTTGACCTCTTTCTCCATAAACAATATTTTCCCTTTCCAGACTCCCTCTGCAGCCAAAGAGCATAAGCCTTTTATATTTGTTTGGACATCCTGTTTGAATTCTTTATGGTGAAACTTCAACAAACTGGAGAAATACAACATATAGATTGCCGTGAGAGTGTATGGTGTCTTCTGAAGATCCTTGCCTCTCTCCATCTCTTGTTTCATCACTGTGCAGATGATCCAGCTCACAAGGGGAATGGCACACATGGTAAAGAGAGTATCATTTTGTTTCACGAATTTGAAAGCTTGCGTTGCTTGGTCTTTGTTTTCAAAAAACTTGTAGAAATATTCTTGTCTCTCCTTTGTGGAAAACCCCAATATCTCAAAATAGCGTGGGTGTTCTAAACATTGATGGAGTTTCTCCAAAGCAATTGGCCTCGTTGTGATTATAAGAGAAGATTTAGTTTTTGAAACAAACTGCTCAAAATAATTCTCACTGGCTCCTTCTTCCAGGGATCAATGCAAAAGTAGTTTTCAGGCTGATCAAAGGAATACCTGAATTCATCAATCCCATCAATTATGAACAGAAGCTTCTCTTCATTTTTCAGTATGTTTCGAATGACATTCACTTTGTGACATTTGAGCCGTTCATTTGAAATTATTTCTGCAATACTAGTCTTCTGAGACTCTGCATGGAGATTCATCTCTCTGCAGCTAATATAGAAAGCATAATCAAATTTGTTCCGGTAAAGTAGTTGAGAAGCCCAATCAAACATGATTTTTTTTGCCATTATGGTTTTTCCAATTCCTGCAGCTCCTTGCAAAAAAACAACTTGTGGAATTAATCCATATTTATCAGGGTTAAATAATGTTTCAATCTTGGCTGAAAGCTCAGCTCTTTTGCTAATGGTTTCAACATGTTTCTTTCCTATCGCCATAATTTCACCTTCTCTCTCCTCTTCAGATGGGTGATAATCTAGGATGATTAGGTTCGAGTATCTCTGGTTTAGGGGCACATATTCACCAGGAACAGCATTAGGATCTTTGATTGTTTCCAAAAAATTTTTAATGTACTTCCTATAATCTAAAGGAAGAATGAACCTAATTAGAAGTGTGAAAAATAAGGCCTACACAAGACACTCAATTAAGTGTTTTGCTTTTCATTGAAGCCACTCCCATCTGCCCTCTGGATTAATGTGTTGAGGGAAATTGTAATATACTTGACTTGTCAGAATTGATGTCAATAAGCAAATACTTGTTAAACACCTTAAGCAATTGATATTTATTAACTACTTATTACTTCTTGTTCCACATATTTTTTTTCTCAAATTACTACTTTAAATACCAAAAAGTCATATAAAGATTTTTCTTTGGTCATTGACAGATGGAAATCTTTTAATGTTACTTCCAATGGATATGATAAATACTCTCAGATTACACGTCATTCTCAGAATACTTTATATTTTGTGTGGTTATTTTTTATTCACAGGGAGAATAAAAAATAGACACACACATGAACACATACATATAACAAAATTCAAGTATATCCTTCTGTAAATTTCAATGGGCTTCTTTCATTGAAACTATTTGAAAATGACACAGTTCTTTTTTTAAATATGGGGTTTGGGTTTTCCATCATTTGAATTGTCCTGTTATGCAAATTTTCTGATCATACTAAATTTTGGGTAGTTTTATTCAGTACAAATTCTTTTTTGAAGCCCTTCTGGAATTTTCTTGTATGTCATTCTTAATTACTTAGACAACATTGCCTTCAAAACAGAATAGCTATATTATATCCCTGTCACTATTGCATCCAAGTTGAATAACGTGCTATACTATTTCTGGAAAAATTGCATTTTGACCGCTTTTTTCATGCTGAACTAATGCAATGCAATTCAGACCTTAAAACTGAGTTTTTAAAAACTGTGTTATATGAAAGATTTGGAGAGAACCTGGGTTTTCTTTTACTTTAGAGCAATTATGATCATGATGGGTTTTTATTATTTTCTTTATTAAAGCATAAATATATTTTTCATTTACAATTCCACTGGTAATATTTGCACCTATAGGTAATCATCACTTACTGTCCACAACTAGGACCAGCCCATAAATTATCACGATTGTAAAGTGAAAAATCATGTAACCACACCCAGCTTATACCTACTGTTTTGGGTTGTGCTTGTTAGTGAATCAGCAGAGGTTTTTAACCCTGATGCCACACTGCCACAATTTGGAATTTGAGGACCAAGATCTCAAACATTTCCTCAAGGCTAACTCAAGGCTAGAATTTGTAGATAAAACTATTTCATAGACTTTATTTAGTGTTTACCATAACCAGGTAATGTGGAATAAAATGAAGAAACTTTTTGCCTTGACAACCAGATATCTGTAACGTTTTAACCACAAGATAAGTCTTTTTGTGTGCATATAGGCTGAAGACAAAGGGCATTTGTTTCAGTTGGATGGACTCCTAAGTTATTTTAGGGTACTTTTTTTTTTTTGCTGTATTGTTTTATTTTCCCTCCTACTTTTTTTAGAATGCTCATTTAAATGGTCATATTTAATATTATGGGATATTCACATGTAGTCTGTTTAACTCAGTGTGCAAATCTCTGCTGTAACTTGGCAGGATATTTTTTTTTTGTACCCGATCAACTGTTCTTTTGTTCTTTTTTTACTGAACTACATTGAAAAGGAAACTTGTTCTTGTTCTTCATTCCCCTGTTGAAGAGAAAAACCTGAAGAGCTTCAACAATTTGTTTAAATGATATTCCAACTTGGTGACTAATTGGAGTGAGTGTGCCAAATCAGACTCCAGGATCAATTTGGCCATTAAATCTCCTGCCAGTTTCCTCATTGTCTTTCCTTGTTGAATCCAGCTATGAACATCACAAATGTGATCACAGGACCCTATCACTAATCATAAATGCCCACCAATTAGTAAGCACCCAAATTTCATAATGATGGGTGTTTATTATTTCCTTAAAGGATAAATATCTTTGTATTTGAGCATTCCACTGGAATCTGCAACATTTACTGAGATCCAGTTGGACCTGCAGCATTTCAGATTCAGAGACACATGGATGGTTAGAAGTAGTCATTAATCTTATGAAATTTATAATCCCAATTAGTCTTGATAAATATTAATTTCTAACAAATCTGTTTGATATATATATTTTAAAAAATTGAATTGAATTAAGATGTGGAGATCTAATAAAACAAAAGAGCTTTGTGAACTGGTGGGGAGGGAGATAGTTCCACATGAGTGGCCAGCACAGCTCCATTTGCGCAAGCAGTGTGCATGAATGCCTGCCACTCACTTAAATGAAGCACCAGCGCACTCTCCCGCAGCTCGTGCAAGTGAGGATGTGCACACATGCACCCGCGCCCACGCTTGCTGGCCATTTTCACAGCCTGTTTGCAAAGCCCTCACAGACCCATTAAGTGAGCCAGGGCCCCCAGGTTGGGGGTCCCAGTTTTACATTACTTGCAAATTCTGAACCAAGTGTCTACAAATAGAAACCAGGAATGAACAATTATAATTATAACAGCTGTTGTTTAAACTTTTCTGTAAAACTAGCAGATGACTATGTATTATTTTGTTCATTATTGGTTTCTCCTTTTGTATGTGTTCTCTTGGTACAAATTATGATAATCTAAGGTTCTTTTCCCCCAAGTTTAGAATCTAACTGACAACTTTAATGAAATAATTTACAAAACTAAATTTAGGGCTGATTTCTCTTTCAAATTCATATGAGATTACAAAATTATTTGAATGTGTGAAAGTTAGATGCACCCTTCTTTGTGATCCTTCCTTCCTCTCCCCCCACCCACCTTTTACTGTCAGCGCTGCAAAATCTGGACCTTTCCCCCATCAAGATTTTGGGGTGAGTAACACATAAAAACACTTGCACATTGGGGAAGAAAGAGGAGAGGACCTGATCATGTAGAATTAGCTTTAAATATAATACACTGATCCTTTGAATGATTCCTGTCTTACCTGAGGAATCTGGGAATTGATGAGCATCAACATCTGCAAACGAAGGGGGATTGGAATTAGTGAAATATACATTATCAAAATGGGTAAATTACAAAACATTTTTAGCCTTTTCTTCTCTGGCCTAAGTAGTTTGCTGAAATTGCAGCCCCCTGGTTCTTTGGACAGGGATGTTCAAGAGGTGGGTGGATTGTGCCCTCTTTCAGGAATGCTGCTGTTTCTACATTGACCAGTCTGAGACCATCCAAAAGAATATAAGACAAACTAAAGCTGCTATACAGGTTGTAAATAGGCATCTGGGATTAGGACTGGTTCTGGGACACTTCTTGGTTCCCAGATTTGGGGTCCCCATTATAAAAATGTACTCAGTGGATTTTAAATATTTTGGAGATGTCTTTCCCCAAGATCAGCTCTCTGTTGCTTTCCACTTTGGGCTCCTGAAAGAGCCCTTCTTTGTCCCCTGGGCTCCACCCAGCATTATATGCTGGATCCTCTTCCTTAAATAGAAACAAAGACATCACCATCTGTAAGATATCTTAATACTGTATCATGTCAGGACGCATGCTACAAAAAGCATACACTAAATTTAACTTTCAAGGATCTTATTTAATTTAAATCAGTGGACAAAGTCGCTTGACTTGAATCTTTCTAATAATATTACTATGACAATGATAGGAAAATGCCAAGATGAGTGACGGTGCACATGCTTCTTTCAAATTTCATTCTGTGTTCAAGGTATGGAATCTCAGACTAGAAGAAATGCCCCATTCTGAAATCTCAGGGAGTCACTTTCAGTCCTAGTCAACAACAAAATGGTTGAACAAGATTCAGTAGGAGATAGCTTCCTAAATCATAATGGATCTGTTTCCAGTTTATCTTGAAAGAACATTTCTCTAATATGTTGGGTTTTCTTACCTTTCAATAAAGTTTCCTCAAATTTTTTAGCAATGTCATTTATGTTGCTTTTTTGAAGGACATGAATGAACACATCTGGAGCA
>JAOYMU010101881.1:0-11769 GCA_025802295.1 Psammodynastes pulverulentus | reverse complement strand
GGAACCTTTTCGGAGTCCGTGTCACGTGTTCCGTCTCCACCAATCGCACGCTATCACTTCCGGGTTTTTTAGCGTGACGACGGGGGGCGCGTTCCGGTACCTTTCGGCGCCGAAAAAAAGCCCTGCTAAGGAGAAATTAGTAAGAAGTATCTTGCAAGGAGATAAATGGATGCTTTATGGCCAGTTACCATGACACCCTTCCTATGGTAACCATTTGCAAGCATATGCAAGGAATAGTCTCAAATCTGTGCCCCACCAATCCAGTCATGTTGGTCTAAAACAATATTTCAAGATCAGTTTGAGGTTCACAACCAAACAAAGTATCCAAGTATCCAAACAAAGGTATTTTTTCAAAGGGGACTGAAGGAGGGGGGAGAAGGCCTCATGATATTAATACTGTTAATCATGCAGGCTTACCCATGCAAATAAATCTATAGAAATCTGGGGTCAAATTACATTTCACAGTAAGGCTACACACCCAACAAATATATAGGGAAGTAAATTAGCAAATGGGACAGGCAGAAAATTTTAACGACACTGCCTTGCCAGTGTTACAGTTATAACTCTGATATTCTCTATAACTACTTTAAATATAGATTTAAAAGACTAATAATGTCCAATCATGGATCTCCTACATTTTATGTAGTTTAACCATTATGTAGAAATATGTATGATATAATTAAACTTCATTATAACTTCCTGTCCTGACTGCCTTTCAATTTATGCCTCTGCTAAAGATATTTATCCAGATTTTCCTATTATACTTCTAATAAGGATGAAAAATTGGGGTACCACACATTCTAATAAGCTGGTGCCTAGCTCTCAGGATTATTTTGTCACTATCCAGCAAAAGGACAAGGTTTAAAGCTTATGGCATTGCTTCCCCAGTCTCACTTTCTCTGTACGTAAGGCAGTCTCAATGTGTTCAACACTACAAATATTCTGAATGAATTGCTAAAGGTTTCCTCAGTTTTTGGAATTCACTTTTCCCCCCAAAAAAGTAGCACTTTGAGGAACAAAATGATTATCACAATAAAGGAAAAAGTAGGAAAATAAACCTTATAATTTCTTCTAGGGATATTATTTTATTCAGCAAGATCATTTAAAAAAAATCTCATTGCTGAATATAAACATTGAATACGTATTGACAAAACTGAGTTTCTGTTTTTAAATAAAAATGTACGCAAATGTGAATGCTTATGTATGCATTCACAGAGAGATAAAAACTTGTCTAGATTTATTTACTTTGTTATCCTGTCTTCCTTGCATGCAAACTGCACTATCTCTTAAGATTTTCTAAAGGCACTGCCTTGTTTTTTTGTTATTTTGTTATGATATGAAAATGCTTACTTAAATTGTCCTTCTTTGTCACTATTTATTATTCTAAACTCTCATTCGGCGGATGACCCAGCAAATTGTGATGTACAATGTAAGAAAATGAAGTATTTAAAAAGATATGAAAAGAACAAAATGGATTCTGTTTTAGAATATGGCTACCACATAGTCTTGTGGGGTAGCGTTAAATGTTGTGTTTTACTGCAATAAGGTGCTATTCTTTAAGAGTGGGAGGACTGGAATAAGAACATGGAAAGCAGTGATTAACAGCAGATTAGCAAATGAGGGACAGAGTAGGGTAGCAAATATTGGGATCCTGATCAATCACCTGCCAAACTCCATCATTTTTCCTCCACCAAACCAGATTTTGGTTCATCAAAATTGAAGAAATGTTGAATGATTAGAATCAGTGGTGGTATGCTCCCAGTTCGTCCCTAATCAGGCGAGCTGGTAGAGCTGGTGAGCGATAGATCCGACGATCAGTGTTTGGGTGGTTTGTGGGTCCCCCCACCCGCCCATGCTCTTTGCTGAGCTTTATCCGCTCACTATTTGGTGAGGCAGAGTAGATTGACGCACTAAAGTAGCTGAGAAGCACTTTAGCTGGGGCTTGTCGAACCGGTAGCAGCGCCAGCAGGAAACCATTACTGGTCAGAATCCATTTAGATTTGTACTACATAAACTTTGAAGCTTTCAAAATTAAACAAATGAAATCCAAATTGTTTCTTTTGAACACTACCTCTGAATTTTAATATTGCTACTAGATCAAGTGCATTAGCTGCAGTTTTGTTTTGTTTAAAAAAAGATTAGCAACCATTTGCACAGATAACATTCAGAAGTGATATGTACTCCATAACAAAATATTCGCTACTTAGAAAAGTTGCTGCTGTTATTTCGATAGTGACAAGTAGTCTGATGGCCTTTAAGACAATAAATGTATTGCCTCCAACTCTTAAAGTTATGTCAGACCCTGAAAGACCAACGCATAATAGGAGTGCAATTAAGAAACATAGGAAAGAATTTCACAAAAAGTTCATTATTCTGGTTCAAGTGAAATAATCATTAGAACTTTAAAACTAAGTAGAAGGGATTAGAGATAACAATAATAGAAGTAGAGCAACTCTGGGAATAGTGATAGGCAACTTGGGTGCAATCTCAAAACAAGTGGAGCATCACTAGAACACCATCAGCGCTGACAAAATAACCATCGGCCAATGGCAGAAGAAAGCTTTACTTGGAACAGCTTACCTCTTTTTAAACATCATCAAACAACAACACCTGCATTTGCCAGGTCTTTGGGAAGGACTCAGTAAGTGTGTGTGTGGGGGGGGAGAATTCCACATTCAGTATAAGCATCTGACTGACTATTCGATAAACAACAACAACAACAATAATAATAATAAAAATCTAAGCTCTGGTCTGCTTATTATCATTTCCATTGCATTTTCCATAGCTGGCCTTTTAATACATCTACTTGAATCTTTTCATCAAATAAAAGTAAACATTCACAAACCAAGCCCCTTTCTCTATGCTCTGAGGACAACAAACTCCAGTAAGAAGTGTGGCGGTGAGGGGGAAGAGAAGAAAATGTGTATGGTTTTGTGTGTAGCAACTGGTCTCTCCACTTTCCTGGTTGATTTGGCATACAGCGTCCTTCTGAAAGTTTACTCCGCCTTCACAGTGGCTATAGTCCAACACTACTTCAATAAAACAGGTCACAAAATGATTGCAGAATGGTAAATTATTACATGTCACTGTAATCATTATAGGCTAGATGATGGTTCCCCCCCCCTTCAAATTTCAATCTCAATGTTTCTATACAATCTTGTTTAAAAAACATTAACCGTTACATAGAAAAGACTACCACTGTGTAGATTGCGTCAACTGCATACATAGAGCAGAACAAAATGGATCTAACATCCTCCTATCACACAACAAGGGATGTAGCATCCAAGGGCATATCAGGAGCATTGCCTCCAATCCTACAGTAGTATGTTGAAAATTTTAAATCAGAAACAAAACTTCCGAGTTGCGTGGTTCAGTCCATGTGCGTCTGCCGACACATCACTCCTTATTGTTTTACCATATCTCAGAAGCAGATATTTTCCCCTCCCTTTGCAATTATTTCAATTTATCCAGAATAACCACTGGGATCTGCAATTGCACAGAATTGGCAAGGAATGCTTTATTTGGACGCATATATGGACAAACTTGCTGCAAACTCCATCTTCCAAAATTGCTAAAAAAAAAAAAGTAAAAGGATTGCTAAAAAAAATATACGAAAGCTTCTAGAAACCCCAAGGTTAAGCAGAAAGTTCTTTTTATAAGCGGACAAAGATATCACTATTAAAATCATACCCATTACAAACATGATAAAATAGAAACACACACTAATGAACACTATATCTATTTTCCAGCAATTAGAATCCTGGGGAGAAATCTCATTACTATTGTAGTAATCTAATAAAAGGCTTTGGTGGAGCAAGACTGAAATATTTCTGGAAATACATTAGGTAAAGTGATTTTTGTAACACTGTCTATTGACCTCCCATATAGCCCATTGTTGAAATTACTAAGAAAATAACTCAGGAAATGTTATAATCAAGTTATATGCTGATCAAGCAGATAAAACAAGCAGCAGAATCTTTTTTTAATGCAGTGTACCAAGAATCAAAGAAATGAAAGATGGGATATCATCTAACACATGGTAAGGAAACAGATCGCTCTGTCACACACCCATATACACCTACACACCTACACAATCAGATTATCCATTTCCAGGATAAACAGAGTTAAGCAAGCATTAAAGATGAGAAGTAAAAGTGTTAGGAGGAGGAAGTAAACACACACACACACACACACACACACACAGAGTTTAAATCAACACCGTTCATTATTCTTCCTTACAAACTATCCTTCTATGACATACATACTAATTCAAACACTGATATTTTGCTGTTCTTGACAGCAAAAGTATAGATCTTATTTTAAACGTGGCCAATGTTAGTTTGTACCAAAATAGATGAGATCAAGAAAAATCTGCCCTATAAAATACTGGGAACAGTATAAAGGCTATTTCTTATTCAGTTGGCACATCAGATACCAAACATTTTCCACAAAATCCTATGATCTGGATTGACATGGGGCTAATCTATTAAAGTCTTGAAAAGTACACCTTCGCTCAGAGGTTGGATCTAAGTGACCTTTCTCTGATCCCCTTCAGAACTCTGATTCGTCTTTTCTGAAACTGCCAAGAGCTCAATTTCCCAACAACAGAGTTTGACTTTTAATCATTACAATTTATTTTCTGCTAAACCCAAATTATTTTTTTCCTGTGTATTTCAATTGACAATTTATATGACAGGCGAAAAGGTAAACTGACTATCGTAGCTAAGGCTTTGGGTATGGACTGTATTAAATATTGGTGGAGTTCTGAAAAGCGCTGATTTTTCTCTGGGAAGTTTGTGGGAGTCGCTGAGATAGTGGGGGCTCTGTTGAAACAATGACTAAAGTGAAGCTGAAGACATTACAAATCTGCAGAGCCCAGACATCTTATTGCTGTCGATGAATTGAATATGCAAAGTTAACTCTTGGTATCTTCCTTTGTGATATCATTTCAAATAATCACGTAATCAATAATGCTATTGATCATTCAGAGGCTTGCTATCAAATAAGCATGCAGGAATCAACCCTAAATTCACCCAGAGAAGAGTATTTTGCATGCTTCCCATGAAACATCACTTGGAAAATGGAAGCATTCTAGTCCTTGGATAACTGTCTACTTTCTAATGAAACAATTACGAATGAATAGAATGAATTAAAAGATTACAAAACACGATCTGGCATTTCAAAGAGTGAAAATATCCTTATCTACACAGAGAGATTATTATTTCAGTTTCCGATTTTGGCCGACACTCGGTTGAAGCGAAGGGGGAAAAAAGTTTCATAATAGCTGAAACAATGTTTTTTGCCTATTGCCCCAAACCATTGAAAAGAATGGGAAAATGTATGGAAACAATAATGCTGGCTGTTTTATGGAATAACTTTCCCAAATGCTCCTGAGGGAAAGCATCCTGCTAAATTCATTGCTTAATGAATACATAAGAATTGTATATAGTACAATAAAAGAATTGATCACTATGCTTTACAAAGATAAAATCCCAAATATTTAGGGAGCAGTTTCGGTGTTCAGTGAAAATGTTTACTGGTACGGGGAAATTAAAGTGTCACCCAAGAAATAGTAAAGCTCATTAACTCAGAGTTTTCTTTTAACCGATATTCAAATTAACTTTATTACAAACTGGGTAATAGTAAGACTTGTTGGTTAAATCGCTTCCCACTTAGCATTCCAGAATGTTATTAAACCATATTAGCCATTACTCCAGGTAGAAAGAAATTTTACTGCCTGCTTACTATTTTTATTCATTAAAATCCAACCTGAAGGCACACCCACAAGAGAGTCATTCAGGAAGCTTATTGCATTCCTTTTTATTCAGAGTAGTCCATTGCTTCCACTGGGTAGATATCCGAAATATATTTCTTTTAGCACCCCCTCCCCCCAATTTCAAGGAAGGAATCAAAAAGGTAAGAGTGACCTCTAGCGTTCAAAAAGCTATTAGGAACTCAAGGAACAACTCATTCCTTTCCATCACGGAGGCATAACGAATATAATTCATTTGTTCCAAATATATTTTCCGTGTGCTTAATGGCATTCAGTGAATAAAACACAGGCAAGACACTGGTTAAAAGGTGTCCTACCAACTGGTCCAATTCTTGGAAAATTATCCTTCTGCTCTAATCTGCATAAATTTGTGAACAGAATTAAAATCTTGCATGACTTCAGTGAACAATTATGTGCTCAGTCACTTCTGCTAAGCACTGTTACCGACACATTGCAATGCTTCTCATGTGGTGTTATTTTGTCCGTGTCATCTTCCAAAGCAACATATCAACAGTGCATTATTCTCCAATCCAGCCATTCTGAGGAATGAGAACCCATAAGCTCAATGGGGCTTACTTTCTGACTCAGCATACTGGAGACCATACTTTAAGGCACACTCCCTGCCCTTAGCTATGTTCGTGGGTCACAGTGAGTGAGAAGTGACTCCATTCCTGGATGAAAATAAAATGCCTGAAGAAAGGTATAGCCACATTCCTCTCATTTGCACTGGCAATCTACACCCGCAGATGCTTTTATCACAACAATTGACTAGTAATATCTAACAAAACCCACCAAATAGCAAGGCACCGTTCAGGTGAGGATGGGGGATTTCTCTTTTGAAGTGAAAATCAGAATAGTCCAAGCCGTGCATGTGACATGGAAGCAGCAAGGAACCCATGAGTGACTAGTAGTTTTAAAACTATACCAGTGTTTTTTTCTTCTTCTTCTTAAAAAAAAACCTACACCAAACTATTCCTACATTCTATAATAATCACATGTGCTTCAAGTCTCAATGTGATGCTTCTTCAACATTGAGATGGAGTTTAGTCTTCCTCAAACTGGCCGTCTCCAACTACTTCTAAGCCAGTGAAACATTGAACATGCTGTCCAAGGAAGGTGGGAGTTATAACCTAATAGGTTTGGAGGCCACCATGTTTTATAGAAGGCTGTTGTGGTTAAGCCCTGCTTGGGGAAACCTATCAGGTTAGACCTGAAGCAGCAGTGCAGATACTGATCCTGTTTAAAAGAGAACAACCAGAATTACACGGGAGCAACTGGAAGAGAGCAGAAGAGCCACCATGACTCTGTGACTACCAAAATAACAAAGGCATTAATCCGTTTGGAAAAGGGTGTGCGCGCGTGTTTGAATTAGACACCTTTAAGACAGCCAAAGAAGCCGTCCTCCCTCGGAAAGGGAGAGGAGACTGAAGGCATTTCCACGTTACCATCAGCAACACGGAAAACGAAGCCTGAACGCAGGGATACAAATCATCAGCCATTCCTCAGAGGACCCAGGAGAAGCCAACTTCCCTTCCGACCAGTCTACGCGGATAATTGTCGTACGGGCGGGGGGCAAAAAGGATGCTGAGATTTCCGCAACTTCGAGTTGTCGGTTTTTTTTTAAGGGTGGAAACCTGGACCGGCACGAAAAGTGGGGGGGGGGGGGCGAGAGCGAGAGCCGATTTGCAGTGAAGGCTTAAGCTAACTTCACCCGGGACCCCAACCGCATGAATCTCTTTCGCCCCTTCCTCGGTTCCAGCAAAAACCCCTTAGTACCCAACCCAGAACAGATCTCGCCGGAAAGCGCCGGGAGAAAAAGTCTGGGATACTTACAGATGGAAGCCGCGAAGCCGAAACGCCAGCCGGTGAGCAGCAGCAGCAAAGTCACCGCACCGAAGAGTTGGGCCCCGGGCTCCATTGCCCCGGGCTGTCCTTGCCTCCTTAATCTCCAATTTTAAACCGCGGCTCTTCCGGCTTGGTTTCCTTGCCTTGGCTCATTTACTCCATCCGACATCCAGAGCCCTTTGGAAAGAAGAGAGGCGAGGCGAGGCGGCGAGAGAAGGCGCCTCCTCTCTCGCCGAAGCCTCCGCCAAAGAGCTCCTCAAGCGCCAAAGGGCCAACCGGTTCGCCAATCCACCTCCAGGAGCTGCTTTTGGAATTTAGAAAGACTGGAGCCCGGAGAACTCCTTATAGGCGCAAGGAGTCCTTCCCGCTCCCTCCGCCTCCCGCTCAGCCTCCTCCCCGTCCCTCCTCCCGCGCCGGCGAGAGGGAGGATCCTTTTTCTCCAGCACCGCTAAGCAAGCCCAGGCGATCGGTTTCAGAGTTACCGGGGAAGTTGGCCGCTCGGAGCATCTCTTCTTCCTGCGCTCTCGCTCTTGCCGACGATGCCCGAAGAGAGAGAGAGAGTGAGAGAGAGAGAGAGAGAGAGAGAGATTGACACCTCGGACCTCGAAACGGGGAAGGAAACCTTGGAAAATCAAAGAAAGAGGAGCTCTGAGTCCATCCGGGCAGCAGGATATAGGGGGGAAAAAACCTCGTCTGGACCCGAAACGAGGCAGAAGAGAGCAACTGAGGCAGGGTTGGGGACTAGGGTAGCACGGATGGGGTATGAGCTTTGGGAGACAGGTGCGCCAAGGAGGAGGGGGCGTTGCGTTGCGTTGCGTTGCTTTGTTCACGGTCTTCCTCGGAGGCCCCTCGAGAGGAAGAGGCAGGGGCAGCGGAGGGATGAAGGGGGCCCAAGGGAAGGGGGAGGCTTTTCCAGGTGAGCTCAACGCCCCTTCTCTGCAAAGACAGGGGCCATGCAACACCTACCCCCCTTGAACGTGTGAAATGCACCCTAGCCAACAATGGCATCTCTACAGACCAGATCCCGGCTTGGAAACTGGTGTGTGTGGGGAGGTGGCAGTCAGCAGCAGCCCTACCTTTCCGATAGACAGACAGTACGGGTCCATTTGTTTGTCTCAGCTGCCCAAATTATCAAAGTGACGCTGTTTTATAAGGCGGGGGGGGGAGGAAGTGTCAGCCTGAGACCTCCTCCTCTCTACCAATGGTGCAAAGTGAAGAATATTGTCTCTGCCTCGTTACACTCGTCAAACTCTCCATCGCCGATACCGCACTGCTGCTGCTGCTGCTGTCCTTTTTCCAGAGCCTTAGCTTTAAAATTCCCAAGTCTTCGTTTTGTTGCTTTGGTTCGGTTTTGGCTCACATCGATGTCAGGCAGTATCAAAGGCAGATAAAAATTGAATCAGGGATTCCCAACTTTAATTCTCCAGGAGAGAATTTGTTCGGAGTGTTAATGTCTTCGTTGTGAGTAATTTGCCAGTCTCCAACCATAATAAATATATTAAGACGAGAACGGTCAGAAATAATGAGGAAGTTTTTAGATCTGTACCTCCACATACTTAAGGTGGTTCGCTGAGAGTTAAATTTGCATGTTTAAAAAATTGTGCACGTGAGTGTGCACACCGGAGGGGGAGGGAGAAGCCTTTGAATTGTTTCTGAAAACCTGCTGGGTGATTAGTGTAAGGCTGATTGGATTTGCTCTGCAAAAAAACTGGATGAGCAATAGGTGATAGCAAAGAGAATCAGAAAACTCTTTGCTGTTGTCTATAGTCAACTGGAGCTTTGCAACCCAGATCTGGTAGCTCTAGATTTGGAAGTTTAGAGAATAAAAACGGGAATTTGAGTTTTTAAGAGACTAAAGGTTCCCCTTGCACATATGCGCTAGTTGTTCCCGACTCTAGGGGCCAGTGCTCATCTCCATTTCAAAGCCAAAGAGCCAGCGCTGTCCGAAGACATCTTCGTGGTCATGTGGAGGGCATGACTAAATGCCAAAGACGCATGGAATGCTGTTACCTTCCCACCAAACTTGCATTTTTTATATGCTTTTGAACTGCTAGGTTGGCAGAAGCTGGGACAAGTAACGGGAGCTCACCCCGTTACGCGGCACTAGGGATTCGAACTGCTAAACTGCCGACCTTTCGATTGACAAGCTCAGTGTCTTCGCCACTGAGACACCACATCCCATTTAAGAGACTAGCTAAAGCTAAAAGATTGGAGAGGAAGAATGGGAATCAGAATGAGTTATGAGAAAACTGGACTTCAGTTACATTCCTATTTTTTTTCTCAATTGTATATAAAAGATAATGGCTTTTATTTCAGCTCTAATGTGGCAATCCCAAAACAAACTAGGAGGGGGGAAAAATCACACCAGATTACTGATATCTCAGTGTCCACTAAGTGATTTTTGTTTGTTCTATGCATAGCATTGTCCAGGTACGTATGTACACACACACAAACACACACAATGGCAGATTACTACAGAAGGACTCTTATCAATCTCAGTTTCAATATGTGTAGTCCTCAACTTACAACAGTTCATTTAGTGACCGTTCAAAACTGAAAAAAGTGACTTATGGCCGTTTTCACACATGACCGTTGCAGCATCCCCATGGTCACGTAATCAAAATTCAGATGCTTAGCAACTGGTTCATATTTATGACGGTTGCCGTATCCTGGGGTCATGTGTGATCAGCCCCAAGATGTATACAGCCCAAATACAGAGGAGTAATTTTCTCACGTAAATGGCAAATAGATTCGGGCATATAGCCCGAGGGCATTCTAATTTGTGGTGGCCTGCAAGGTTTGGTCTTCTCTCACCAGCATTTATTAAAATGTAAAATAATAAACCAAAGTTAAAATGGAAGATAATCGGATTTGGAGCACTAGAGTCACTTGTGAATGACTGAATGAATGTCTGACTTCTAGCTGCATATTTGAAATCTATAGACTCTTCCTTTGATGAATTGATGACTTTTCATCTCTTCCCTCCCTCCATCTTCTCCCCACTCTATCATTCCTGCCATATATTCTTATATACCTTTCACAAACAAGCCAGTATTCCTCTCCTATCCTTTAGCAATGGTTTAATGTTCATAGCTGATTTATATCCATCATATTCCTGTATTTATTCATATTCCACTCCACTCTGCTCCGCTCCGTTTCGTTCCGTTCCATTCCATTCCATTCCATTCCATTCCATTCCATTCCATTCCATTCCATTCCATTCTATTCTATTCTATTCTATTCTATTCTATTCAGGAGAACTGGCATCCAGCAGGCATTATTAATTTTCCATCCATCGGGTAAGAGCTGCAATGGCACAGTGGTTAGAATGCAGTACTGCAGGCTACTTCTACTGACTGCCAGCTGCCTGCAATTTGGCAGATTCAGCCTTCTATCTTCCAAGGTGAGTAAAATGAGGACCCAGATTATTGGAGGCAATATGCTGACTCTGTAAACCACTTAGAGAGGGCTGTAAAGCACCACGAAGCGGTATATAAGTCTAAGTACTATTGCTATTCTGTGGGCACCAAGTCAGGTCATTCCTCAGTGGGTTTTTGGGATGGGAGGGAAAATGTCAACCTCTAATGCATTTTTCTCTTTAAAGATTCTACAAGCGTTGTCTTTTACCCATTAATACTTCCTGTGTTAAGATAGGGCCATTTTGGCTGTCTAATCAATGCTGTATGTTTCCTGAACTCAAGAAACCAAAGGAACAATTGGATTCCAATTTTAAGACTGGAAAAGATATTGAGTTAAAAGGCACAAAAAGGCTTTGATTGGAGTCTGTATTATTATTCATTCCCTCCAAATACAGTTTGATTTGTTTAGTTGCTATCTTCACAATGGAGAGAAGGCCCTTTGCCCTTCACATCGTTAAAAACAGACCCAGTTTTCCCTGCCATGAATGTGTTAAGGGTTTTGCTTCCTCCTCCCCACTTCCAAGTTTCAAGGATAAGAGAAACCTTTAGATAATCGTGATTCCTACATCTTTCCAGACAGGAGATGTTTCATAGGCCAGGCCCTTCAATCAACCTGCATGTGGACATCTATGAAAGTTGTTGTTATTCTCTGTTGCATTTTTAAAGAAGGCAGTTCTTCTATCATGGAGAAAAGAGGAGGTGGAGGTGGAGGTGGAGGTGGTGGTGGTGGTG
>JAOYMU010101828.1:0-20044 GCA_025802295.1 Psammodynastes pulverulentus | reverse complement strand
GACAGGGCTTTTCTTCTCTGAAGAAAGGTGCCGGAACGCACCCCCGTCGTCGCGCTAAAAAAACCCGGAAATAATAGTGCGCGATTGGTCGAGACGGACCACGTGACGCGGACTTGGAAAAGGTGCCGGGACGCAGTACCGCTGAGTTCCGGCAGAAAAAAAGCCCTGGTGACAACAATTAACTGATGGAACAGCTTGTTTTCAGAAGTTGTAGCTCATGGGTGTGGAACTTGTGGTCTGTGGGCTGGATGCGTTACATGCTGGCCATGCTCACCTTCGGTTTAGCTAAGGGAAAAATGTCCCAAAACATCACGTGATGGCAGCACGACACAGCAAGTTTGACACCCATGGTATAGTGTCACCTACTTGACCTAGAAGATTTCTAAGGTCCCTTCCAGCTCTATTCTGATTGATTAATTGATTGATTGATTGATTGATAGATTGATTCCTGGCTACTTCATGGATACATCTAAATAGCTTTCTCGGCAACAATGTGGAAATCATTTGCTATTGTCTTCTTCCAAGAACCTTTCCAAATGTAGTCTCCAGCACTAAATTTCTCGGAGAAATATTTCCACCTACTACGATGTCTAACCCTAATTAGTGTTCAACTCATAATATTTGATCAGATATTACTACTTGCTACGTTTTATTGAAAATCTGGATTTTTATTTTCACTACAATAATAAAATTAAATAAAAATATAAATAAACCTTCCTCCATTATTTTTCCTGTAGTTTTACTGCATTGTGGATTTCTCAGGGTTAATGCCCGTGTGCACATCCATATGATTGACTTGTGATGTGGAAGCATATAACTATATGAATATAGATGTATGCAATTCTTCCCAATGTCAATATTCTCTGATCAATTTTCAATCATGAATTACAAAATGTACTATTGAAATACAGCAGTTTTCCAATAACATTATAAGTTTGTCAGCAAAATTTATGTATGCTGTAACTACATTCATATCATCTCCTTTTGGGACAAGCAATATTAAATGAAATTCAGGAAAGGAGTAAGAAATAGTCAAGTGGTTTTAACAGAGCTGGCTAGTCCTAATTCTATTTCTACCAGTACCTCGGTGTCTGCATCAATGAAATGTTGTAGCAAACTGCAAAATAATTGCCCAACCCTGGAAGTCAAAATGGTTTGTAAAATGTTTATGACCAGTGATATCAATCTAGAAGGTCTTATTTTCTACTTGGCAAAGGATAATTTTTAATGAAGAGATTCTCAGTGTAAGAGTCATGAAACCAGATTTTTTTGTCCAGAGCCACATTAAAGCCACATTTTTAGCCTACAAACAGGATACTTTGAGCTACTCTCTTTGAGCTGCACAGAATTATGGATGGAGAACTAATATGTAAAAACAAGTGGTACTGAAAAGTTGAGTAATGAAAGAATGAAACAGTGATATAAAATTGTTACAGTATATTCTTAATCTCATGTTTGATATGGAAACCATATGAAAAATACAAACCTATCATTATTCAACAATGAAGCCCACTGTCTGAGAACTAAAAGCATTATTTTAATAGCAAAACTTTTCATATGATGGACTAGAATTGTTATCCACTCCTATATGGATGACTAAAAATCTTGCTGTTCATCTGAACTCTCAGTTCAGAAAGTCTATCACTTTCTTGTTAAAAATGATGATTTTACTTTTAAGCTTTCTGAAGGTTTTGGGCATAGGAAGAACCAAAACTTTAGGTCTGGCTTTTTATCTGGGTACTGAGTCAATGTCCAGATTATGGAAATGATGAAAAGAATTTTCGAGGGTTATTAATATGGACTCAGACTCTTTAAAGACTTGAAGGCCTATTCATGAAGTTATCAGCCTCCAGAATCAGCAGATAATCACCAACCTTGGGCTGTCTCAATAGAAAATCAGCAGGAACAGTCTTATGAGGAGTCGGGAACATATCTTGGCAGACCATTTAGTTTCAGGAATGGGCTGTTAGCTTTGGAAAGTCAAACAAAGGAGGTCTTATCAGTTTCTTAAGAAGCAAAGGCATTGAGTTTTTTTAAAACTAAGCCACACTTGCATCTGACCTATTTATGGGCAGCACCAGCAGCTGTCACTTCATTGTCACTTCACCTCATCAACCTCAATACTATATTCCTGTGTCCTTGTTCCCTTACTTTGCTCCTTGCCTTTCAACACTTTGACTCAGATCAGCTAATTAACCTTCTTGGCATTTGATTCTTGGTCTTATGAGGACTGCATTTGTTTCTCTGGACCAATTCAGTGTTTAATTCTGCACTGACTTTTAAACTGCCTAGCTATCATGAAGGATCTTGCTTTCCTGTACCTTTCCCAGGGCTTGTGTATATCTGTACAGCTGATTGTCGGCCTCCCATTGTATCTGATAGCATTGCTACTCACTGGTAAATCATTTGTAAATTTAGCGGAGTGTTTATTCTAAAACAGGGAAATACTTTTGATTGGCCTCTTCTGTACTTTAGTTAAGGATAAACTCCTTGGTTCAATGAGAAGCCCTGGAGTTAAAATCTCAAAAGAGATGCCTGTAGTAATGCTGGCAAAATATAATCTCCAATAATAGCTTGATATACTGACTGTTATGAAAGAAAAAGTATTATATTTCAAGATATGGGTTTATATGTTATTAAACAGAACCCACATAGCTTTATTTCCTACAGAATCACCCAAGTAGAGTGGTACTATAGCACTCAGTAAATAGAAATGTAGATTCTGTAAAAGATATTCAGATACAGGGATGTGTCTACATTGGCAAAGATCAGAATTGTGTACCTTACAATTTTCTCAGTTGCACCATACAGAAATAAAAGTTGGACTTTGAAGAAACAGCATAGAAAGAATGATGCTTTTGAATTTCAGTATTGAATAAGAGAATACAATGGACAGCCAAGAAAAGAAACAACTCTATAATCAGTCAAATCAACTTCTCACTCATGGCATGACTAGGCTCAAATTATCCTAATTTAGAGATATTATGTGGAGATCTAAGTCTCTGGAAAAGGCTCTAATACTGGGAAGGGTAAATGGATAGAGACATGGAATCATCAGCAATGTGGATGGACTCCATTATAGTGATAATGTGTACATTGTGGGGAGATTTGAAATAACAGTTTAAGAACAGATGGAAAAATGTTTGTGGTCGTCATGAATTGACAATGATCTGATGACACATAATCCAGAAATCACTTTTTTTCTTTCAAATAACTTTTTAGGTTTAAGAAGGCAGATCATTGGAGGCAGATCATCAAGGCGACAATGATGTTAAAATAGTGATTAAAATATAGTAAAGTACTAATTATGCATATTTATATTCTGCACCAATTATCACACAATTTGGGGACTATTAAGAAAATATGGGAAAAGCATGGTTTCAATTACTTTCTTGTATGCTGTAATAGCATATATTAAGCAAATCAATAATTAGCCCTCATTTTATCTGCAATTCCTTTGAATTTACTAGGGTGATCTTTTATTATATGGTAAAAGATATGTATTCACATGAATTCTACATACTATAATCAGAAACCTTACTCCAATTATTATGAATAGGAATGGCTGAGATTTTCTTAATCAACGCTGAACTCAGTGATCTAAGTCAGTAATCATAAGTCATATGAAAACATTAAGACACTGCTATTAAGCTGAGGTCTAGGAAAGGGATCATTTTTTATACCAATAGCAAATTATATATATTGCCAGTTAGTTTTAAATTAAATTGGAAGTTTTAAATATGAAACATTAATTTTTTTCTTCATTTTCTGTTTTCTTTTTAACATAAAACTCTTAATTACAGGATGATAAGGTTTACTTTCACCTCTAGAGTTCTATATATTAAAGAACTTAAATATATTAGGAGACCAAAGCTTAATCTTTTTTGAGAAACCAAGCAATTTGACTTGACATACATGTAAATTAGTTGCAATTTAATCTTCATCCGTGAAGAATCCCTGTCCTGCCACCAGATTGTATGTAGTATTATCTAGTATTAACTAGTCCATATTTTATCATTTTATTGATAAGCTTATCATGAGTCATTCTGGTCAGGTCCAAATATATTACATGTGCAGTCTTCCCCAATAAACTAGGTTAGTAACTCTATCAAAGAAGGAGGTGAATTTAATCTGGAATGATTTGTGACTAACCCATGCTGTTCTGCTAATTATAGCATGCCTATCCAAGTGTTATTACTTTGCAGTATGTTCAAAGACCTTGCCCAATATACTGTACATCTTTAAGCTGACAGGTCTGTAGCTTCCAGAATACTCATTTTTCCCGTTCTCTTTAACATGAGGGGCAACATGTCTATTTTTCTGGGACATTATCAGTCTTCTAGGAATTTACAAAGATTTCAATTGCCTCCATTACTTCCTTCAGCAGTTTGGGATAAAATCCATCTGTCCCTGGAAATTTGACTTTGCTTCAATTATTCTCTTCTTGTCTATTTTAAACTGCAGTTTCTCATTGACCTGAGATCTCTCAGGACTCCATTTCCCTCCAGAAACAGATAGACACAAAATCTCACCAGCAGCACAAAATGTTATCAGTGTTCCAATTTATCTTCACATTTTCTGATGCTCCTTAGGTTTCGAGCCTTCCCAAAGCTTTTTTAAAATTATTTTTAACATTGCTTATGAGTTGCCATTCACTTGGAGTTTTTGCTTTTCTGCCAGGATTTCTACAGTTATAGGAGACAATTTTGTAGCAAACTTCGTTTGGTTATGTTTTCTCTTCCTTCCTTTTCCTATACATACTCTTTTTTTCTCTTTATCGTTTTTTAGAGCACTGGTTTCTTTATATTTTTCCCTTTTTTCCTTCTGGGATTTATTTGCAACTGCACCTTCAGTATGTCATTTCATAGAATTTTTTTTTATTTATTTATTTATTTATTCATTTATTCATTCATTTATTTGATTTGTCAATCACCTACAAGATAATAGGTATAAGAATATACATGACTATGAATACAGGAAATAGGTACAAATAAATGGGGACAATAGGACAAGGACGGTAGGCACAATGGTGCACTTATCACGCTCCTTACAGACTTCTTAGGAATGGGGTGAGGTCAACAGTAGATTGTTTAAGGTTAAAGGAGTGGGGGTTTGAGGATGTAACAACAGGGTCAAGTAGTGAATTCCAGGCATTGACTACTCTGTTGCTGAAGTCACACTTTCTGCAATCAAGTTTGGAGCAGTTTACATTGAGTTTGTATCTGTTGCATGCTCTTGTATTGTTGTGGTTGAAACTGAAGTAGTCATTGACTGGTAGGACATTGTTGTGGATAATTTTGTGCACTACGCTTAAGTGCAGCTGTAGGTAGCATAGTTCTAGGTTGTCCAATCCCAAAATTTCAAGCCTGGTGATGTAGGATATTCTGTAACTAGCAGAGAATTATAGTATTCTTCTCGTGAAGTATCTCTGGACTTCCTCAATTGTATTAATGTCCAATATATAGTGTGGATTCCAGACAGATGAGCTGTATTCAAGAGTTGGTCTAGCAAAAGTTTTGTATTCCCCTAGTTTGCAATTCAATATTACCGGAGGAAAAGCTTTGTAGGATTAGGTTTACAACTCTTAATGCCTTTTTGGCAATGCTGTTACAGTGAACTTTGGCAATTAGATATGAGAACTCCAAGGTCCTTGACAGAGTGAGGGTCATCTACAAGGACATATCCGCCTAGTTTGTATTTGGTATACTGATTTTTTTTTACCAATTTGTAGGACAGAGCATTTATTGGTTGAAATTTGAAATTGCTAATTGTTTGACCATTCAGATACATAATCAAGGTCACTTGAAGCACAGTAGCATTGTCAGTGGTGTTGAATAGTTGAATAGACTTTTCCCCAAGTTGCCAGTAGCTTTTAGTTTTCAACCAATTTCTTCCTTTTAAAACAGATTAGATCTAGGAAGCAGAGTCCCTTGTTCTTTTTTCCATTTTCTCATATTATTGCAAATGCACCTGCCCTCTGTGAAATGGTTGAAACATGATTGAAACGTTATCTTAAACTCTGCAGACATTATCAAATAATCATTTCTGATATGGTAAAAATGAAAACTATTAAATATATTCTGAGCTAGAGGTAAATGACTGGGAACGATTAAACTGAAGCCACCTATGAAACAGTTAAATTTCATGCTTGGGTTTATTAGAAAAAGAACTGAAAATGAAATGCATAATGTAATTACCTTTGTATATATGGCGCAGTCACACCTGAAGTACTAGGTATAAGTCTGCTTACTGCAGCTTAAAATGCTCTCACATGGTTGTGTAAGAAGGGAGAAGCAAAATGTTCAAATATCTTGAAGAATGCTTTCTAATATGGACTGTTCCATTGATATAAGCTTACCATGTGAATTATTTAGGAACTATATAAAGTATAAAGGGTATGCAAACATTCCAGTAAACAAATAAATTTATGGGTTGTTGTTTTTTTAGCACATAGAAGAAACACAGAAGTAAGGGGCATAATACAGTTTTATAAAACTATGTCTACATTATCTGGAGCGCTGCTTTTCTTCTTATCTGATGATCCAGAAAGATATCTACCCAAAGATATCTATCCAACAATCTTTTCCCAAAAGACAGTTGATAATCATCTACTTGATCCAAGAAAGCAATCTTATTTACAATATATCTGGCTGGGGAATTCTGAGAGTTGAAGTCCACAAGGCTTAAAGTTGACAAGTTTGGACATCCCTGCCCTATACCATTTCAGATATGTGGCTGTCCAATCTTTTCTTAAAAACCTCCAGTGATGAAGCCCCTACAATTTTTCTGGAAATCATCATAGAGGAATTAAGACTGATTATTCTTGCAAGAAAAATTCTGATTACTTTTATATTATCTAAGTTGCATTGCTGATGTTTAAAATATCCATAGTTTCAATAAGCATTTTTTACTATTGATTATCATATAAAAGTTTAAAACATAACCTCTGGCTTAATTTAAGCTAAATTTAAACTTAAATTCAAGTAAAGTAGAATATATGATTTTCTATGAGCAAATTTAAAGGCAGGGAAAATGTTTTATGGTCTACTAGCTGTAGTAAAATGAAATGGAAGAAGTTTATTTTATTATTTCATTTACACCAATTTAATTATATATTTCTTAACATTCTTACTTTGGTCTGGAAAGACCAGCAATGCCTACTGTTGTGAACATTATCATTATATACCTCTTGTTAAATGAATGATCAGAAAGCAGGCATTTTAAAGGGGTTATAAAGGCTCATGTAATACTGAGCCTTATTTCAAAGTAAGTTATTCTAATCTCTCACCTGGCACTCCATTACACATGAAACAGAGTTTCAAAAGAGGAGAGTGATAGAAATGGAGAAAATTGAGGGACATGTTACAAGGACATGGAAAGGAGTGAGAAGAATAGTACAGAAAAGGCTTCTAAGTAAGACAAAAAGGGGTCTCTACAAGAAATGGCCTCCTTTCACCTCAATGGACTTGCCGAGAATAAAAGAGCAAGAAACCAGGACATTCTGACAGGGGGGGATAAAAATGGATAACTATTATGTAAATAATGTGAACATTTTGATTTTTTTTCTTAACCTGAAAATTAATTGTACAGAATTGATCTTCTCAATGAGCAGAAATGGTCTGGACATTGTACAGTTCAGTTGGACTTAAAACCCTACAATTTTATGAAATAGAGATATTAATGCCTGTATGTGATGACAGGACTTTGCAGATAGAACAAGCACTACATTGAGATTAATTAGCAACCAATTGGGACACAGATACAAAAACATGGCTAGCCTGTTTCCCTAGGAAAAACTGATGAGACATGTCTGACAGGTTCTCTGCTAAAACTCTTCTCAGCTTTGCAAGATGACAGTGAAGATTTAGATGCCTTTGTGGCTTTGGATGAAAGAAATGACATTCAATTCACAGAAGAAAGTTTGAAATGCTCTTGAGACATTTGTATGCAAGAGGTGCTCACAGATATCTACTGCAAGGGCAGTGAAGGACCTGAGCAAAAGAGAGAAAGAAAATGAAAAAAAAAAGTTGATACAATTGAATACAGATAGCCAAAATGTGCCCTAAATATATGAAGTACAGAATTCAGTCATTCTGAACAGGGAAAATGGGAATGCTCAGCTGTATTTTCTGCTATCAACTCAACAGTATTTATGGTGTAATGGGAGACTATTTGCCAATCTGCATTTGCAAGGGACTTATTTTTAATTGGACTACATTTGTTAATAATTTTATCTTTATATAAACACATAATGGAATATCATAAATATAATTTAGGTTTGCTCATAATTAATTTTATATCTGTGTGGATATTGTTTCCATTGCTGAACATTGACTTTAATGTACTTCCTTCTGCATATTTTCTGCAAGTCTAGAAATTAATTATTTGACCCTCTGTCGCTTTCAGATTTTATATTTCATTTTAATAAATGTCTTATACCCAGAGGTGGTATTCAGCAGGTTCTGACCAGTTCTGGGGAACCGGTAGTGGAAATTTTGAGTAGTTCATAGAACTGACAAATACCACTTCTGACTGGCCCTGGCCCCATCTATTCTCTGCCTCCCGAGTCCCAGATGATCAGCTGGGTCTTCTTTTGTTGCCCTGCACAGGAGAATGGAGCTGGAAAGCAGGTTAGTGAGGTGGGAAGGGAAGGGGATTTGGCAGTAACCTTCTCCCAGGAGTGGGAAGGGAATGGAAATTTTACAGTATTCTTCCCCTGCCATGCCCACCAATCCACACCTACCAAGCCACACCCACCAAGCCACACCCACAGAACCACTAGTAAAAAAAATTGAATCCCACCACTGCTTATACCTGATATAATTTTTTTGGATAACTCGCTGTATTTACCCAAAATATTATTTCCCATATTTCTTCTTTTCCAACTTGATTTGTAATCTAATGTAAAAAAGTACTTATTTCACGATACTGATCTTCTATCTTTTCAAATATCTGATGTCCCAGAAATTACAATACATGTCCAAAACAACTTACAAGAGGTTGCCCTCGGAGACTTAAGGAGATAACGTTTAAAGAAATTCTGTATGTCCCTCAAGTACTTCTGGTAATTATTTAACATCAAGAACTGGAGCCAAACTGCTTGCCTTTCTCATTGTTCTACAGTTGTAAGAATATTCATCAAAACATAAAGTGCCTGATTATATTCCAAAATCCCTACAATTGGGGGAACTCTCATGGGGTTGAAAGAAATAATGATGCTCTCAGTATGATGACCTGGATTTAGTCTTGATCTAAAAATAAATCCTAGTATTATCATCAATATTATTGTCATCTCTATCAGCCTATGGAACTAAATTCCAAAACTGTCTCAGGATGAATTAATTTATCATCAATTTTACATCCTGTATAATAGTAAAGGTCTCTTGAAAATACATCTGTCTTGAAGCACTTTCATTTCATTACCTGCTATTCATAAAAGAAATTAAACAGTGGCCTTGAGGTGAATCTGACATGTAACATAGTTGAATGTGCATCCCAGGGAGATTACATGAACAGGCTTCTGTTTGACATGATCAATTCTGAATCACCTAATCATGATAGAAAACCCATTTGCCATATGATAGCCAGGCAGCGTGGACAAAATTTTCAAAACAAATGTATTACTTGCCATATCATTTTTGCTTAGGTAAATTGTCCCAGGGTTCATGGGAAAAATGGGGCATTGCAATGCAAATTGATATATGAAAGATGTGTTCCTGTGAAAACTAATACTGTGCCAATCAGGATCTAGCCCAATTAAAGTGAGGCAATGGTGCAGCTGTTCGACTGGGAAAAAACTTGCAGCCAAAATCTTGGTTATGTCCTGTACTGTCCAAATGATATGATATGACATTAATATAAACAACACGATGAATAAATAAGGTATCCTGCCCTTAATTGCCAAAATAATTACAGGATAAAATGGATCTATCATCTGACCATGGCAATATCATACAACCTCTTGCTGCTAACTTGCTTATTCAGAGGGAATTCTTATTGAGACTAAATTGATTAATTTAGACTCTTTATAGCTCAAGCAATTGTCTCTCCTGGAATGTCTATGATATTTCTATGAAGTTCTTTTCTCTTTTCCATTAAGGCCACTCAATTTTTTAGCAGAACTTGTTTAATATACTTTTCCTTGTTTTCTTTTTTTAGGGAGATTATGGGATCAGTATTAAAGTTTCTACACTGCTTCACTGCTGTGTGGTAGCTGGAAATAAAGTTGACAGTCTTTATGGATTCAGCCTAAATTCAGGAAACACTGGATTTTTTTTTAACTTGAAACCAAGGATCTTGGTGTAAAACAATAAAATGCTGGATTTGTACTCTAATGTGTTTCCTAGTAGATATGATAATCCATTTTGGCACAGCCAGGTAATTATTTTAAGTTTTTTGTTTGTTCATTGAAATATAAAGAAACATTTGGCAGGCCATGTGAAAAATGACTGAAGGATTTATTAAACACTATTTAAAAACCTAGCATTTTCCCCTTGTTTGGCATTTCTAGATAGGTAAAGTTGATCTTCACTTAGTCATTCCTTAAAGAATCAGAGAAAGAAAGAAAAAAAGACATTTCTCAGAAAACAATCTCTAAAAAGTAAGGAATTCCAAAATGCCTGCATGGAAGGAGATGGATGGAAAGAAGGATAAAGATGTCATGAACTATAAAAATATAAGTGGACTTTATTATAGGGATACAACAAAGATAGGCAAAAGTGCCCATCCTTCTTCCTGGCTTTTGTCAAACTGGCAGATACTAATTATCAATAAATACATGAATGTGCAGTTTATGATTTTCAGGATTGGAGGTCAAATATAAGAATATTTTATTTGTTCATTTGTTTGTATCCCTGCCTTTTACAAATAACTCAAGGTAGCACACATTCCAATACACCTTCTTCCTCTTATTTTCCCCGCAACAGCAATTCAGAGATGTGCTGGGCTGAAGGCCAGACTAGAACTTACTGTTTCCTGCTTTTTACTCTGGTGCCTTCACCACTAGATCAAACTGGCTTTTCATCAGTGTCAATATGGAGACCTACAGACTCTGTTATCTCTCATGCACATCTCAAATTGGTTTGTTCCTTGATTCCCAGAGCTTGAACAAATGGTTTAATATTCACCTGCAATTTCATTCATGCTATAGCTCAATACATTATCACTTGTTTAATCTTAGCTTTATTTCTTTTCGCTTCTTCTTTTCTATGCTTGAGTATTCTCTGCTAATTTTTCTTTTGATTGTATGATTCAAATGGTGGATTTAGTTCTGAGCTGACTTAAGTTGTTGGCCTTTTGAACTGTTGGTTTTCTAAAAAAAATTTGGTTTGCCCTCCGTCTTTTAATCAGCCTAAAAGAGATGAAGAGGATCTATAACTTTCTAGGCCTCCTTGGACAATGAAATATGTACTATTTTATTTATCAAAAGAGAAACAAAGGGGGAAAAGGTGTCTTTAGAAAATGTGCTAAATGTTGTAAGATTGTTTCAGCTGTACATGTTCTTCAATCCTTATTAAATAAAGTTTCTTTTCCCCAAAGCAATTATCTTTTTAAGCAAAAGATTCTTAAGCAGTAATGGTCCCTTGCCTCCTTTAAAATGTTGTTTGATGATGATGATGTTCTCACTTATCTCCTCATAAAAGATACAGTCCTTTTATACATTTTCCTGTAAACTTGCATTATACTGCAGAGACCAGTTAAATCACGAAACAAGTCAATTCAATGGTGAATGAACAACCACAGTATTAAAAACTGAACAGTTTCACTTTACCAGTTAATTTACTTAGTTATAACCCTAAGGCATCAACACTGTTTATTGCTATTACTACCAGCAGAAGAAGATTGTAAAAAAATAAACCAACAATTAGTTTCTGGCTGCGTTTTTTTTAATATTCATCCAAATAATTAAAAATGTGTTTGCTTATGTTTCATTATGGAGAATCTTACATTGCTATTTAGAAGAAAAGATATACAACAAGAATTTATTAGCAAGAAAACTGGAATTGTACATTATCATAATAAAAACATTCAGAACGTCCCTTGTGGAGGTAAAAATCCGTCAAAATGTAGAGATCAGACCTGAAAGTTATCCTCTCCAATGTTTTCTGTTGTTGTAGCTATGCTGCTTCAGTATCTTGTGAATTGTAGTCTAGAAAATGTGGGAGCAAGAGGTCAGAAAAGATTAATATAAGAATAATGTTTTTCTAAAAAATGCAGCATTCATTCTTTCCTATTTTCAATGTTTTCAAGGCTTTACAGGTATCCCACCCATTTAAAAATACTGTAGATATATTTAAACTGCACCACTGAATTCCAGTGGCAAAATGATCATTGAATTTCAAAGATAAAGATGACAGTGGGATCTATAGATAACTTACATAAAATATGGAGCTGTAGTCAACAAATACACCAATAGCTGCTTATCCTTACTTTATGGGGTTGCAAGCAGCTTTAGGAGGTTTGGGAAGAGGTGCAAATAAAAAAACCCCTTAGTATGTGGAATAGATTATAATGGCAATGTTTTCTGGGAATCAAAATCAAATCATCTGACCAAGTAGTGACAGAATGGTATTTAAAAAATCCTCTAGAGTCTGTACATAATAAAGTATAATATGGAGCTTATTTTTGGCATTTCCATATATATGACATTTATAACACATTCCTTTTATTAAATTACATGAAACCTGGAAGTACAGGACTGGCTCCTTTCTCTATAGGATTATTTTTAAAGACTGGTAACTGCAAGACAGAAAGGACAGAATCTGTGCAATAGAAATATTGAGATTACAGATTTCCTCAACTGTCTCTCTACAGTTATAAAGTTGAAAGAGGAAAAAAAGGGGAATTCTGAGAATTAAGTGGTTCATTCCCTGAATTCTCTTCATGGCCCAAGATCAGGACCCAGATTCTAATTCTGACCCAAAAATAGCTGTTCCAGTTGGGTCCGTTGAACATTGCCTCAGGAAGGACAAAGCCAGAAATCACTTCAGGTTGATCAAGCACAGGTGTCAACTGAGCAACTAGAAAAGTCAGATGAGGATGATATAAAGCCACTTAGTGCTGTACTAGATGAATAGAAAAATGAGCACAAAAGTAAAGGTCTATTTGGTTCCTCACCAAACAATAGACTAAACCTGATTATTGACATCTGGCTGCCATTTTATTTAAGAAATGGCTTCTTTTTGCTGCACAACTGATCTCCGTCTCACATGAGATATTCATGTGTGGATTCTACTCTTGAATCTCTGACATTTAGACTGGCTGATAGCCTTCACCTGTTTCCTTGATGGAAGGCACTTCTATGTACCCTACTTCTATGTACTCCTACTTCAATTCAAACTTTGCTAGTAAGCCTTTGTTTCACTGTTAACTTTCAGCCTTTATAATCTCCTGAGAAACCATATGTGCATATGTGGCTGAAATCTGAAGCAGGACTCTGTAATTTTAAGAAAAAAATAATATTTTCCTTAAGTTATTATTCAGTTTGAATTGCTTATTGTCATTAACTAATTAACTATAATTAATTTAAATTATAATTTTACTGTAGAATTCTTTATCTAATTATGAAATGCCAACGATATGCATGCATGTTCTGTCTTTTATCGTAAATCAATTTTCCAGCAATTATCTGTAAATTCTCTAATTTCCTACACTTCAGTTAAATCCCAAGGAAGACATAATGAGGGAAATCCTAATTTGAAATCCTCCTCCAATTGAGAGTCTTGCTGTGGAGATGTTTTTGGAGACATTGTTCTTCCTTTGGAGAAATTTTGTGAAATCATCCACCCAGCTTCAAGTTTCAAAGGACTATTTCTGTCCAGGTCTTCATTCAAGAAAGACCTCATTATTGTTTATGTATGTGTATGTATGTTTAGTTAGTTAGATATCTATTTCTCAAAGAGATGGCTGGAAGGCACTTCTCAATAATATATGATCAACAATTTGGGAAAGTCACCCAATTTTGAAATGACTTACCATTCATTGCAGGTGAATTTCTGTATTGGTAAAGTTTGCTGATTTATCTGATGTAAATTAATGATTATAGATGAACTCTTCAGTCCTGCATTTTCATTCCTAATTTAAATGGAAATAGATAAAAGATAGTGATGAAGTTAATTACAGTCTCATCACAAATAAACTAAAAAACCCTATTGTCATTCATTATATAAATACATGGATGAACTGAATATGTTTTTAAAAACAATGTAGGATTACTATGCTTTTAGTATTGTATAACTAATGCTACAATAGCAATATTATTAATGCGCTTCCTTTATAAAATGAAAACTGGCCAGTTTTTAAAGATCAATTTTTCATTCAAAATAAAATTTCAGATTTCTTAAAGAGTACTGCAGGATTGTCACAGTAAATATCTGGTGAAAATAATGGCTTACCAGCCTATGGAGTGTTTCAAACTAATGAAAAACTTATGTGGATTCATTACATTACGGTTAAGATAATTGGATTCTTCTTGAGCTTTTGCATTATTGACACATTTTTACTTAAACAAAACTAAAATGGCAAGTTCTTAATATTACATATAAATAGAAAGCAATTTTTCCTGTTTTGGAAAGTTTACCTGACTAAATCAGCTGTCTTGATTAACTGAGTTATGTAAGAACTCTGTTCCCATACAATGATTAACTGGATGACGAACAGCCAGAATGAACACTGTGGATAGTCAGTGTCCATTTTTTTTAATTTTAGTATTTTTAACCTGGACTTTGAAAGAACATATTTTATTAGCAGTTTGGCTGCTACAATTTTATTTTGCATGAAAAAGCCTGAGGGGGTTAGCTGATCTAATTTAAAGGTTGTTTCTGTTTTTAGTCACTAGTAATAAAGTTAATGGATTGTAGTTGGGCAAAATAGATTGGTTTTTATGTATCTGTTAGTTGTTTCATGCAACAATGAATAACTGATGTTTGTGTGTGTGTGTGTAAAGGAAACTTAGAAAACCAGAAAGCATATTAACAAATACTTTTGGTTTTTACATTTAATTGTTTAATGTCAACAAGTCTCTTTAGTTTTTCATGAAGAGGAAGTATACAATATTTAATTTTATAGGATTATGGATTAAGAATGTAGCTCCATATCATCTTTTGACTAAATCTCTTGTCCTACAAATCATCCTACAATTCTAAAACTTTAAGTTTTTTTAAGACCGCCCAGCCCAGACCCTCCCTTCATAAGCCATTGTTAATTTGCTAGAATGGTTGGTGGCCCTGTCAATACTCTGATTAATCCATTAAACAATGAAACTTAAAAACAAAGTCCAAACTATTTGTGAGTATCTGTTCTAATTTTCCCCCTATATACATGCACATACATGAACACAAACATCACTTATTTGTTGCTATATGAAACAAGGAGCAGATATATAAAATCCAATCTATTTCATTTTGCCCTAGCTACAATCCATTAGCTTGTATTACTAAACACCCCAGGTGGCTGACATGAATGCCCTTAAGCATGTTATTCCTGGTCATAGAGCTTGAGCAGCACTTTGGAACATGATGGAGTTGAAGGGTATGAAGCAAGAAAAATGTCATCTAAAATGCTAGTGAAGGAAAACTTCTGAGAAATGCAATTGAACATAGATTATAGCTCATTATTAAGTATACTCAGAGGTTGTGAGATGGAGAATAATTTTTTTTTGTTCCTTGCATCTTCTCAGTGTTGTCTGGAAAAGTTTTTTCAGCTGGTATAGGGATTTGCTGAAGAAATAATCTTTTCTGGGGATCTGGATAATCCCCTCTTTGGTTTTCTTTCTTTCTTTCTTTCTTTTTTGTAAATCAATTTTCATCCTACTCTTCTTTGAAATAACCTTCTTCCTTTCTCCTTCTTCACTGAGAGCAGAGGACTTCATTAGGAGTCATGTTAAATGTATTATCCTGAATCCAGTGTGCTTTATTAATAGATAAAATTGAAATTTCCATGTTCCAGTTAAACCACATTATTTCATTTATATTCTTGGGCAGACTCTATTTTCCATGTCAGCTATGTTTAACCACTAATCGAGTATATCTCCACTTCATTCTGCCTGCATGGTAAAAAGGGCTAGAGGGCAATTCCTAAGAAAGGTTTGTTGTCTATGTTCTTGTAAGAAAAGCTCCAGAGTTGTTTAAAAAAAAAACACCCTCTGGTGGATAGCCAATTATTCCTCTGTATAGTTTAGGAAATCTATTTTTGCTTTTAATTTTGATTTTCTAAACAGACCAAGTTGTACAGTCACTCTAATTCCTCCAATTCCAATAAAAACTCCAAGGGTTAGGGTTAGGATTAACCTAACTGGAGATTTTGAAGAAGAGATTAGACAGCCATTGTCTGGAATGGTATAAGGTCTCCTGCTTGATTAGGGATTAGAACACTTCCAAGGTCCTTTCCAACTCTGTATAAGTCCAATTTTGAAGATCTCCTCTTTCTCTCTTTCCATCACATCTTATGGCTACTTTAAGTCTTTTATTCCCACCTCCTCCTTCTGCATTCCTTCTACTTTGTTTTTCACACACACAAAAATCTTCCTTCCTAACTAAAATAACTTTCTTTTTTTCTTTTTTTAAAAAATAAACAACTTTCCTTCTAGAAACTTCCACAACACCTTCCAAAAATAAGTAATCTTCCCTCACTCGTCTGATTTAAAATAAATTTGAATCTACAAATCTTTAAAAGCAAATGCCAGTCAGAGAAAAATGAATTCATAACAGTTATACACCAGATTTATTGACCCTCTCTCCCTTTGTTGCCCTATTTCCAGAATGAGACAGCAACCATTTTTAAAAGACAGAAATAGGTGGTATTAGCCTTCTCCTCCATTATAGATTAGCCTCCAGTCATGCTTTCCTGCTGTGCTTTGAAGTAGTCTTTTCTTCTCATGTCACCTCAAATGTTCTCATCCATTTTGGCTGGAGCACTTTGTTTCCTTATAGGCTAATGCTGGACACTTCTCATATGTAGGAACACTCTTTAGCTTAGCCAAGAGTTGCCCTCATGTAAGAACTTCCAAGACCTTGTCTTTACCATTTGTATTAAAATAAATCAATGGCTGAGTTTTGTTTAGTATGTAATACATTACTTGTTTGAAACCCAGCAGAATATTTTTTTTAAAAAAATATTAATTTCCTGAGTGCTTAAAGAAAGGGCCAGATTCCATTTCCTCTTTTCTCCAAAAATACAAATTTAATTTTACTCTGTGTGGAGTGTACATGCATGTGTCTGTGTAATAGTAAGATAATCCACTGAAAGGAAAATAATTGACCACTGCTTTTCTGGAACTGAAAAATAAGAGGAGAGGAGCTGGTAGCCTGAAGCTCGGATTGAATACTCTGGAAGGGGTTGCAAAAAAATCATTTTTTGTAACTTGGTTTAGACTTATAATAAAAATAGGACAGTTTAAATGATTAAGTGCAATATGCCCCTAGGCATTGTTGAAAATAATATGAAGAATGAATCATGACTAGTGTAATATTCACAGAACTAAAGGCACACAGGAGTTAGGGTTAAGGTTTATTATACAATGCCAAATAGAATTCATGGAAAGGAGAAAAAAAACCAAAACAAACAAACAAACCATGCATAAATTTTATTTAAGGGTTAACTTCATTTGTGGATGTGGGCTCCTTGATGCTCTCTCAGCTTCATTGTTTTCTTGGAGACATTTCATTATCCAAACTAGGTAACATAATAAGTGTTTGTAAGGAGTGGCTTGCCCTGTCCAAGATTGCCAATGTGTTCTTGGTGGATTTTGGGCTGGGCTAGGTTTTTTTTTAGCTTCTTTGGCAATTCTTTGATTGGGATATTGTTTACTTCTTGATTGTTGCTGTGATGTTAAATTTGGTGTTAATCTCTGCTCATTTGGGTTTTGACAGCTGGTGGGGAGGTATTTTGGTCTTTCTGTTTCCTTTTTGGTTTTGTGGATGAGTTTGTAATTAATTTTCCATTGGATTTTCAGACTTGTAAGGCTGAGCCATCTTTCATGACCAAAGAGAATGAAAGAGATAAATGCAAAATGTCCAGGCTAACGTGAAATGAAGCTGACACAATTTTACAAAATAGATATCATAATTATGGAAAGAATGAAGTCTGCTTTTAACAGGCACTTTGAATTGGAAAAAGATGGTAATCTTGGGAGCATTTTGGCTTTGGCAAGGGTAGAACATGATTCTTTAGCTACTTTTTTCTACCTGGGCATGGTCCCGGTCCTTCCTGGCCTGACAGACCCAAGAATGCTTTCTCCATCTTTTAAATTAAGATTTATAGCCAACTCCTCTCTTTCTCTCCACTCAATATAGCTTCTGATATGGTATTCTTCTGCAAAAACTTTTCTATGACTCAGAAGAATCAGTCATTTGGAGGAGTAGATTGAAAGAAGAAGCTTCAAAGCAAGTGGAAGAACAAAAAACAAACATCCCCCCATATACACACACACACACACACAAAAACACACACACATCATTCACTTTCCCTGATATTCTAAATACTTTGGCTTATTGAATCATCTGTAACAATTGTTTTGGAGATTTTGTTAACAGAAGTATCTGTACATACAGTACACAGAGTTAGAAGAAAGATTTAAGGTAAATAAGAGGACATTTGGAATTGAGCAGCAGAAGACTAAATTTGAACTTTGTACAAAAGAACATGTAATTTCTAAAATGTGTAACTTTTATTGAAATTTGAAAAACAAGTGAAAATGTCTTGTAAAAAAACCTGAGAACTTTGGACACAATATACAAATAGAACTGCAGGAAAATAAATGGTTAAAAGGATTGAAATTTACATTATGACTAATTAAACCTTAAATAAGATTTTTTAATGAATTTTTATGACTGCTGGTACATGAGTCCAGAGAAATTTGTCAGAAAGGTAAAACTTATTTCAAATTTATGTTGGATATATATACAACATGAAGGATCATTTAATCGTATTTGGTGGACTTGTAAAAAAAAAAACTCCAGAAATTTCTGAGTTCAACTACATACAAAGAATTCAACTGAAACCAGGACTTTCCCTGCTGGGATTAATAATCAGTCAATTAGAACAGTGACATGCAATATTATTTTTATATATGATTACTGTCATGAGATTATATGCACAAAAATATATTTTGAAATGTCCATCGTGGAGGGATGATTGGTGAAGATGACAGTACTAGCAGAAATTGGTAAAATTTACCTTTTGATTAGAGAAAGATCAACAGCTACAATTATCAGTGACTAGACACACTTTATGGACCTTTTAAAAAAAAGAATAAACTTGTGATTTATGTGGTTGAAGGTTAGAACTGTTAACTTATGAAAAGAAGGTAATTATGATGAAAATTTAGAAAAAGATGATAAAATATAAATGCATTTAGAAGTGCTGTCAAAAACATCGGAAGCTACTTTATACATTTTTGTTTCTTTTCTTCATTGATACTTTTTAAATATTTATATTATGTTTATTTTTAAATTCTCCAATAAAAATTATATTAAAAAACCAGAAGTATTTGAAGAACCTGATGACTTTGTCAGAATGATAAAACAAACATTGTAGTATAATAATGGAAGCTCTTGTCCATAGGTATATGCTTTACATACCATTGTGTACAAAAGGACCAACATTTGAGGCACAGTACTTGTATAGTTATTTGCCCTCCTTTATCCCCCTTGTGAATGCCTACTATGAAAATAAAAATTCAACTGCAAAACAAAAATATCTATTAAAAACATGTTTCATATTTTCATGAACATGTAAATTCTGATTTTGCTGACATATTGATTAACAGGATTCATCAAAATACAGTTTGACTCAAAGAAGATATTCTGATTGGAATTAAGGAAAATATCTTATTCACCTTGAACACACCAAAATATAAGAATCACTTTACAAATGTTTACAGTGAAAATCAGAAGCAAATGTTTTGCTGTGAAAAATAAGAGGCCCAGAATTTTTTGAATTATTCAGAAGTTAAGCCAATAATAACATAGACATTGTCATTTAGCTGGAAGAATTCCAATCTAAAAAGAGTAAGCTATCTATATCATCTTTGTGTCGGAAGGGGGGG
>JAOYMU010101777.1:0-11810 GCA_025802295.1 Psammodynastes pulverulentus | reverse complement strand
CCCTAGAGCATGGAAAAAGCTTTGGTGAAAATAAGACCCTTACTATTCATAAAAGGATCCACACAGAGGAAAAGCCGTTTAAATGCATGGAGTGTGGAAAGGGCTTCATCAAATCCAGTAGTCTTACTTCCCACAAAAGGATCCACACGGGGGAGAAGCCATTTAAATGCTTGGAGTGTGGAAAGGGCTTTAGGTGCAATAGTAATCTTACTTCCCACAAAAGGATCCACACAGGGGAGAAGCCATATAAATGCAGTGAGTGTGGAAAGGGCTTTAGTTGCAACAGTAATCTTACTTCCCACAAAAGGATCCACACAGGGGAGAAGCCATATAAATGCAGTGAGTGTGGAAAGAGCTTCAGAGTACATAGTGATCTTACATCCCATAAAAGGATCCACACAGGGGAGAAGCCATATAAATGCATAGTGTGTGGAAAGGACTTCAGAATACATAGTGATCTTACAACTCATAAAAGAATCCACACAGGGGAGAGACCTTACAAATGCACGGAATGTGGAAAGACTTTTACTCATAACAATCAACTTGCTTCCCATAAAGTGATCCACACAGGGGAGAGGCCTTACAATTGCACGGAATGTGGAAAGACCTTTACTCATAGCAGTCAACTTGCTTCCCATACATGGATCCATAGAGGGGAGAAGCCATATAAATGCATGGAGTGTGGAAAGGGCTTCCATGTAAATTCATCCCTTATGAGACATAAGAGGATTCACACGGGGGATAAACCATATAAATGTATGGAGTGTGGAAAAGGATTCAGTGGACTCGGTAATCTTACATCCCATAAAAGGATCCACACAGGAGAGAGGCCATATAAGTGCATGGAGTGCGGAAAGGGCTTCAGTGAACACCGTAATCTTATATCCCATAAAAGGACTCACACAGGAGAGAAACCATTTAAATGCATGGATTGTGGAAGGGTTTTCAGTCAACGCAGTAGTCTTAATTCCCATAAAAAGATCCATACGGGGGAGAAACCATATAAATGTATGGAATGTGGAAGGTCCTTTAGTGAATACAGTAATCTTATTTCCCATAAAAGGACACACACAGGAGAGAAGCCTTTTAAATGCATGGATTGTGGAAAGTGCTTCAGTCGACCCAGTATGCTTACTTCCCATAAAAGGATCCATAGAGATGTGGAGCCAATTTCCGAAACAGAGAGAGATTTGGGTGAGAATCTATGCTAATTTAGCAGGTTGAAACTCTGGGTTTTCCTCTTTAATCGACTGAACTCAGGAAGGTGTTTTTGAGTTTGGGCCTCCCAACTGGCAGCCCCAGAGAGAGATGGATATATTTATTAAAATGAAAACAATGCATGTTTTCATTTTGATTATGAATGATGAATTTTTGAAGGTATCTATGTATATATATATATATTTTTTAGAAATAAACTTCTGCTCCCCATGAGCGACCACTGTCTGCATTTTTAGAGGTGCTGCTTCTGCTATTAAATTTTAACTTTCAGGTGTAACTTGGTTTTTTCCTTTCTACTTTGCCTTTTACTGTGGATGAGTAGATTACATGTTAATTGCCAGGTTGAAGGATGCTAAGTCCAATACATTCCCTCAATGAACTACAATTAAAGACTTTTATTACCTTCAAGAAGACTTCATCTGAGTTATCACTTTCATCTGATTTATGGCATGGAATGGAAATGGCAAAGTTCAATCTTTTGTCTTGAAATGAAGAGATTTTAGCCATTTTGGGCTTTTTGAAGATGAGTTATTGGTTATTTATTGAAAAGGCTACATTATTGTAATTGTGGTTTATTGAAATTGCTATGTAAACTTTAAAGAATTTCAGTATTTCATTCCATTTTCCTTATACATACTGTTCCTTAATTCAAGAAGAGGAATATTTGTTCTCTTTTTTCCCCTTTCCCCCTCCTTTCATTATGGGAACAGCAGTTTTGATCCAAGAAACAGTGTTGTTTGGGAACACTTTAAAATCTTTTTGATATTGAACATTGCTTAGAGATTACATATTTGGTATGCTGTATATTGGCCATGAAGTCACTGAAGTTACTAAGAATCAGAGAACTCTATTTTTAGAACTACATATCAAGCAAAATAGGGAGGGGGGAGGGGAAAAGGGAAGGAAGGAGAGAGAGAGAAGGAAAGAAAGAAAAATAAAAGAAAGCGGTAAGGGAAACTGGATTTTAATGTCCAACTTTTTATGGAGAGTTTTGAGTAGAAAATGTTTTTGAATTTACAAACCACAAAAAATGTGTGATAAATTTGATGCAATGGCTAAAAATTTAAATGAAAGACTGCACCAAAAACCTGAAGAATTGTAACATGGTTAAACCAAATGAAGGAAGATGTTAAAAGTATTCATATAAAAACAGAAAAGTTAGATATCCAAATAGCAACAATGGAGGGTATGTTACTACTATTGGATTTGAAGGAGTAAGAATTTTATCTGAGAATCAGGTTTGCCAAAAATGTGGAAAAAGGCACTAATATAAAATATTTAATTAATTATAATATGACCACTTGATTTCTTAAGTTTAAAAAATACTACCTGAGGATGAAGGTGGAAGACGAACATGTTAAGGATAAGTGTGGTAAAACAGGAGAAAAACCGTGGTTATAATATAATGTTAGATCAATGGGAAAATGGTGGAATAATGGTTTAAAGTTTACTTTGAAATATAGTTTGAAAGAAAACTTTTATAAAATGATGTATCAATACATCAGATAGATTGACTCCAGATAGATTGGCAAAAATATGCAATGGAACTTCCAACGAACACTGGAAAAGGTACGTTTTATCTCATGAGTTGGACCTATAATTGGATAAATATAATAATGGTTATGCAGAAAATACCCAAAACTCAAATATTAGTGAAAGATGGTGACAGTAAGCAGCAGCTTTGCTCTCCCTTTTACTCTCTATTTTTGCCCTTTTTTAAATTCTCTTTCTACTTTTAAATCAATTTTTAACTTTTAACTTTAAAAAGTTTTAATTTCACCACTTGAAAGGTTCAGCTTTTACTCCAGCTTTTTACTCCAGCTAGTAAACCATTTAGTGAATGAGAGGGAAGTTTTCTCTACTAAGCAAACAAAAGCAGCTAAACATGGCTGCGACAATGCCCAGATAACCCAAGATAAAATACTTTTTTCAAATGAAACCTGAAGCCTCGTCACCATCTCAAATATATCTTAATACATTGAAACATCAATAATATTTCTTTATAGACTGCATTTGTTTTCCCGTTGAAACATTTTGTGATGATACAGTCACTACTCAATATTCCACCAAAATTTCAATATCCCAATTATTCAGAAACACCAAAAATGCCAGTATTTGTAAAATTTGCACAGTCGTGGAACTGTTCCCCAAAATCCCCTAAATTTATAGTCCTTAAAATTTTCCAATTTGCACCCTCTTAAGTTTTTCAAATTTTTAAGTCTTGTTTAATTTTTCTTCTTTCTTCTTTTGCCTTGTAGAATGTTTTGTCAAATGATCTTGATAATCCAAATTAGCCCACCAAATTTCCCCAAATGCCCTTATTCCACAGTCAGATATTCAGTCTCAAGGATGTTTCTTGTTAATTGTAATCCACCTTGCCTTAGAAATCTTCAAAAGGCTCACTTCCAGGCAGCCAAGATGCCAGTCGATATGGAACCAAAATTTTTGCCTTTCACTGTTTTCTTTCTCCTCTTTGTTATTCTTGTATTATCAAATAATTCTTACTTTCCACGGTAAGAATGACTTACCTGTCAATGACTACTTCAGCTTCAACAACAATACACAAGCACACAATAGATTCAAATTCAAAG
This sequence comes from Psammodynastes pulverulentus, assembly GCA_025802295.1. Classification (NCBI taxonomy): domain Eukaryota; kingdom Metazoa; phylum Chordata; class Lepidosauria; order Squamata; family Psammodynastidae; genus Psammodynastes; species Psammodynastes pulverulentus. The sequence continues at coordinate 8,001 of JAOYMU010101777.1, read as the reverse complement.
TAAAACGATCCAAACTTGATTGCAGGAAATAAGACTTCAGCAATAGAGTGGTTAATGTCTGGAATATACTACCTGACTCTGTGGTTTCTTCCCCAAACCCCAAAAACTTTAACCTTAGATTGTCTACTGTTGATCTCACTCCTTTCCTAAGAGGTCTGTAAGGGGCGTGCATAAATGCACCAACGTGCCTACTGTCCCTGTCATATTGTCCTTTTTATTTCTACTTGTTTATATTTATATGTTTATATGATATGTTCATACTTGTATTATTATTATTTTTTCCTCATATATGTTTGACAAACTAAATAAATAAATAAATAAATAAATAAATAAATAAATAAATAAATAAGAGATCAAATAATTCATCTCTTAGCAGTCTTGATATAACCTGCCTGTCTGATTTTTTTCTTGATAGTGAATAAAGCAATCAGCATGAATCAATCTACTGAAGGATGGAGGCTTTTCACTGAAGGATATGAATCTTACTCTAGTCTGCTAATCCAATGGAAGTCATTAGGTAGATATTTTTTGTCTGCTAGAGCAGAGTTTGCCAAACTTTCCAGTTTTGTGGAGGAGGAGAGGAGGAGAGGGGATGGTTCTGCTCTGGCAGCAGACAAAGATGTGCGTACATCCCCACTTGCATGAACAGACTGAAAATGGAGCATGTGCACACAGGCGCATCCCCAATTGCATGAGCAATTTTTAATAATTTTTACAGACCTCCCACAGATGAGCCCTTGAAGAAGAAAAAAAGGCAGGCTATGAATGCAATCCATGAATAATTAAACAAATTAAGAATATCCTTAAAGAAGAGAAATATGAAGACCTATCCTCTTTTCATTTTTGATCCTCCCATCCCTTGCTTTGGCCTCACTTATCAATTGAGATGAGGCTACCAAATTTTAACTCTAGAAGTGTCTGGCTTTTAGTGGGAAAAAAAAAGTACTTCACATAGTCTTATTTTAGACAAGAAGAAATCTCAACAATGATGGCTCTGTGATTGATGGGCCTAATTTGGCTGCATTTTGCCCACTGGACAGCAGTATGAATGCTTGCTTTAATTTTAAATTGGATAGATGGATAGGCAGAGAGTAAAATTCAGCCACAAAGCACACATAAGAATTACGCACCGCCTCATTTGCAAATAACTCTATAAAGACTGTTAATATTGTTTAGTGCATTGCTAGATTTATGACTCTTTGGCATAATAATTAAATAGTAGCTCTTCATCCCCCAAGAAGTCACCCACCTTTTGTCATCATTAGACGAAATCAGGCTGAGTGTAAACATTGTCTCGCTTCCTCCATATTTTTGTATTTGTATGCAGCAATTGTCAGCATGTCGGCAGTGGACGGTGATAAAGTGCATTTTTCTGCTTGGGTGGTTAGCCCTTTCATTTTTACAAGTGACAAAATAAAAATCTGCTGAAGAGTGAACATGCTGCTTTCACTGTGTCATCTTGGCCCTGCGGGTCATTTTATTATAAAAATGTAAAAATCCAGTCAATTTTATTTAATCAGCTGAAAAGGAAAAGTGTTTCCAGGTCATTAATCAAGTGCTCCTTCTCTGTGGGACTTGTCTCTTCAGAAACTGCCAGCTGAATCATTAATAAAGCTGAAAAGGTTGGTGCCAGCAAGTTTTTCCAAAGCCGAACTCACAATCCCCAACCTGGCGCACTGCAGAGACATTGGAATGGCAGACTCAACCAGCACATCTGGAAGGCACCAAACTGAAGGAAATTAGCAGATTAACAGGATTGGAAGGGACCTTGTAAGTGATCTAGTCCACACACACACACACACCCCGCCCAAGCAGGAGACCTTATACCATTTCTGACAAATGGCAGTCCAGTCTCTTCTTGAAAGTCTCAAGTGATTGGACTAAGGTAAAGGTAAAGGTTCCCCTTGCACATATGTGCTAGTCATTCCTGACTCTAGGGGTTGGTGCTGATTTCCGTTTCAAAGCCAAAGAGCCAGCTCTGTCTGAAGACCTCTCCATGGTTATCTGGCCAGCATCACTAAAGGCCAAAGGCACACGGAATGCTGTTACCTTCCCACCAAAGGCAGTCCCTAGTTTTCTACTTGCATTTTTATGTGATTTCGAACTGCTAGGTTGGCAGAAGCTGGGACAAGTAACAGGAGCTCACCCTGTATCGCAGCACTAGGGATTCGCATCGCTGAACTGCCGCCCTTTCGATCGAAAAGCTCAGTGTCTTAGCCACTGAGCCACCGTCTCCCTGTGATCGGACTAGAGGTTATCAAATTGGAATAGAGGTTATCACCAAGAAAGACAGCTGAGGTCATCTAATAAAACTCTATGTATTTGTTTGTATTAAAACATCCGGGTTTGTTTAAAATGGGGTAGAGGAGAGCCACCAGGTTTTTTTTTAATCCATCCAAACATTTAGAGCTCACACTGTTGATAAACGTGCAGCAGTTGTTATCGTATTTCATAATGCTTTCCATAATTATATGTTTTCTGAAATGTTCCCTGACCTTATATTTATGTGAAACCTTTATTATGTGAATTGATCAAAACAAAATGAGATGGAATGAAGAGATAATTACTACTGCATCTATATAATAATGACAGTAATTAAAACCGCAACACAAAGATGGCTTTCTTACAGTGATGAGCCAGTGGTTCAAGCCCATGAAAAACAACATAATAAACTGGAGGATGACAATAATCCAGGTATCTCCTCACCTGATGTTAGGGACAGCACTGTGATACATTACTTAGGGGTTGTGATTCTTGTCTAGATTTACCTGGTTTATTTCTGAAAAAATAAATATAGAATTTGGATGTAAAAATAATTTTTATTGTAGTGTCAGTCTGTCACATATTCACACCTGTAATGCTGAGATGTCTTGGAGGTATGAATTCTCTGTCTCTGGAGATTTTGAAGATGAAGCTATACAGCCACCCTGAAGGATAGTTGTTTTGATTTTCCTGCATGTTATGGAACATACATTTGGCGATACTTCTCATTCACTCTTCTATGATTCTGTGATAATCTGATTCATGTTGCAGGTATTTAATACACAAATAAATAAATGTGCTGCCATACGCTAAATAAATAAATGTGCTGTCTGGAAAAAGCACAAGAGTTAATTGATTATGGGGGATCAAGTCGGTGTTAACTCTCAGCAACTACATAGATTTTTGACATGACTGTCTGTCCCTGGTCTTTCAAGTGTTTCAACAATGGAGCCATCATATCTGTATCAATAGAAAAGACTTTAACTCTGTCCTCAGAGTCCCCTATAACTGTTTCCATTCACCTCACAGCTGGTTGTTCTCTTTTTCTCTTTCACCTTTCCCAGCATTAGAGACTTTTGCAGAGAAGAGGGTTAGAACGCTTGAAATGAAATTTATCTATGCCTACAGAATGGAATCTAATTTTATAATGATTATAACAATTCTACCCAAAGAAGTGGTATGGTGGCCTAGAGGTAGAGGTCTTGTCTCACAATCAGGAAACTGTGAACTCGATCCTAGATAGAAACAGATATTTCTCTCTCTGGGCACACTGAGAATATATCTGCTGTACAAAACTCTGCATAGGCGACAGGAACGGCATCTGGCCATTAAAACACTCTTGTAGCTCCATTCAGTTGCCCAGACTCCACCCACTAAGGGATTATGGGGTTGTTAGAAGAAGAAGATGATGATGATAACAATTCTACCCAAAAAAACTTTTAGAGTAAAATACAAAAATAATAGAAAGGGTAAGGATATCTAACCAAATCTTTAAGAATCACATATTACTTTTCTACTATTGTTGTCATTTACTAATGACAACAAGCAGGCTCCAATAGAGATTATCTGCACAATCCTTTCATGTCATACCTTAAAACAGGGTTTTCCAACCCTCAATCCTGCACTGGTCTGCAGCATGCCAGAAACTGGGCTGTGCAAGCAAGCGAAGCCCCATCCATGGGATGCAGGCAGCACATGAAACCATGCCTCCTCCGGTCCGTGGTTAAACCTCTCTCCGTGGAACCGGTCCCTAGTGCCCAAAAGTTTGGGGGGCACTGCATTAAGAGACATCAAACTGAAATCTGTTTTTAATATAGCAGCAAATTAAATTCTGATCACCCAGGTATAACTGGGACTTTAAGGTTTTTCTCATGATGGTCTCTGTTTAGCTTGCTCATGAGAATAGCAATGGCACTTAGACTTATATACAGCTTCACAGTACTTTACAGCCCTCTCTAAGTGGTTTACAGAGTCAGCCTATTGCCCCCAATAATCTGGGTCCTCATTTTACTGACCTAATCACCAAATACCTAATAATTAATAAAACAAATATAAATTACAACTTTATTCTATCTGGGCCATTTTCTCAGGCATAGCGGTGCAAAAACAAACAAACAAACAAACAAACACATACACACACACACACACACACACACACACACACACACACTAACCTATTAAATTTTAAATTCCCATAGGCATAAGCCTAGTGTGATCAGGATTAGCTCAAGGCGACCTGGTTCTTTCCATTATTCCTCTCAAATCCTCTGAATCCACCAGCCCCCAACCTTTTGGGCACCAGGGATTGGTTCCATGGTGGGCACTTTTCCTGTGAACTGGAGGAGCATGGTTTTGCACGCTGCCTGGATCCTGTGTGTGCATGGATGGCTCTTTGCTTACTTCCTAGCTCTGGTGGGCTGCTGACCGGTGCTGGTTCAGACTTGGGGGTTGGAGGACCCCTGCTCTAAACAACCAATCTATAAAAAGTGAGATCCCTGATTTTCAGAAAGACTTGTTCAACTCCTTCTCATCAATATACGGTACCTGTAGCTGTGGATATCTACATGTGTCTATTACGGTATAGGACAGAGTTTAAAGCTAAGACCTGTGGTGCAGTGGGTTCTTCGATTCATCCATTTCTGAGTAGCAGGTAGCTCTTGAGGTTGCACTGACAGCCAACATATGTGTTGATCTTTCAAGTTAGTCCAGACAGGAACCACATCAGTGAATACCAGCTCTATCTTTATTGTAAGGCTACATTAACAAAATCTTGCAAGACTGAAAGTGTTTCTCCTCTCTTCTATTTCTACTCTGTGGAAAACGAAGAAAAGTCCCTTCTGCAAAGCTTCCCATGCCTCCTCTCCTTCTGTGGATTGTGATATCTGTTATATGTCATTATACATGTTGCAATCTCTCATTCAACTGTTCTGGTTTACTTTCTGTTTTCCAGAATGGATATTGAATTGATTCTTATGTAGCTGGGAATGCTGGTAGCCTGAGATATGACTGCAGAGCTCAAGTTGCTTGATTAGTATATTTTGGGAAATTTGTAGGTGTTGGTTGGGCACATGGATAGCAATAACATTTTAGATTTATATACCGCTTATCAGTGCTTTTTACAGCCCTCTCTAAGCGGATAGTGGAGTATATTTTTAGGATAGTGTTTCAACAGATTAGGAAATTCCTTGTGTGGGACCAGAGGATAGAAAATAGAATGTGGTGTTGGAATGTTGCTTCTTGGATTCCTTGACATAATCTACCTTATTCATAATATCAATTATTAAGTCATTCATTTATGAGTTTTTGACATACTTAGTATAGATTCCCAAAGGTGCTTTTTCAAGAAGCAGCTGGACTTTCTTCTTTTTCTTTGAAGATGTTTCAGTTCTAATACAAAAAGTTGAAGTAGCTTCTTGGATGAGAATTGAAATGTCTTCAAAGAAAAACCAGAAAAGTCCAGTTGTTTCTTGAAAAAGCACCTTTGGGACAAGCATGACCTGGATGACTGAGAATCTCCATAGACATTAATAGAGATGCAGGGACATCTGAAAATACATGGGTTTTTTTAAAAAACTAGATAGCAGCTGATACTTTGTGATAGAAATCCCATTCCTTTTTTATGTAAATTGATACCCCTCAACAGATGCTGCTATGTAGGTTTATCAATGAAAGGACTTTTTTCCTGTAGTAGACCGGTCCCATTTTAAATACTTTATTATTGCAACTTTATAATCTTATCTTATCTTATGGTGGTTTTATTTTTATCTTTGTTGTATTGCATTTTGGTTTAGGGGGACATATGGGGGGGACAGAAAGAGAATATTTTATTATTGCTGAAATTAATTTTTTGCGAAGTAGTTTTAAATTATTCAAGCTTTCTCTTGTGATGATGGTACTGGGAAATTATGACACCATGCAACTAATACAAACCAGTTTTAAAATCTTTAACCGTTTGGATGAAACTGTGAAATAGTTGTTTAGTGGTTCCAATTCTAGGAAAAGAGTACATACTTCTGGTTTCATTTTAAAAGCAAAGTCCAGTTTGCTGGAGGAGTGTACAGGTAATCCTTGACTTGTCCATCATTTATGCCCAATATGAAGTTCAATCATGTGAATGCAGCGAAATCCAGGTTGCAAGTACCCCCAAGATAGATCCATCGTAATTTTGAAAGGTGACTAAGTGACCTTTCATCAATTGAGAACTATGTGAAGATGAAATCAGAAGGAATAATATTCTGATCCTGCATCTCTGAGCAATGACTTATATTTATCCCACATTCATACCTATGAAGTAATGACCCGTGGGTCCAAAAAATATATATATCTACAGTTAGCACTAGCATGACAAATGATTGCTTAGAAAACAGTACAAACTTGCTGGGCTTGTCCAGAGAATTCTTGAAAGGTAATGACATTTCAGCCTGAACAAACTGAACTATCTTGGGAACTGTCAGCTTTCAGGAAGAAAAGGAGAGGCTCCATAGTTCATTTATGCATCCCCAGGATCGAATGGCTCAGGAAGCTTTCCATCACGGAAAGCTGGAGTGTTTTATATATATCAGAAACAATTGCCTGAACAATCCAGTTAGCTTGAGTCTGATGCATCACTGTTCCTGCTGTGATAATATAGACCTTCACAGACTTTTGTAACTAAGGCAGAGAGTTTTTGTTACAATTTTCCATTCTTCTCTTTTTGAAACATTTCCTCTCTCTCTGGTGTACAGTAATAGCATTTTGAAAGTGCTTTGTTCTTTACTGCCATCTTATTGTTACAATGGCTATTCTGTAAATACATAAATAAAGCCTGCTAAAATAACCTTGGGCCAGCATTTGCATTGTTCTGACATCTCTTCTAGTCATTTATGTATTTCAAAACTTCCATGACATTTGATCCTCAAATAAAAGAACATTAAAAAAAAATAACAGGCATGTTAAATCACTAGTCCCCTCCCCAGGGTCTTCAATTAGTCTAGCAAAAATGACAATGCTATCACAATAGGGAGAAAAAACAATCCACAGTGCTGATTTAAAAGTCGAATACCTTTTCAGAAAGGATGGAGGGATATTACAATACTTGTTGCTAATGGCTTTTTTAAACACATAAACGTGAGGGTGCTTCCACACAGAGTTTTGAGGTCAGTTTTACACTGGAGTCCTGACCCTACAATGCTTCATTTTTTTTGAGCAGCCAAGTCAATAGTTTGGCTACGGCAAGGCTAAAACTTCCATTTTGTAATATCCGATGCTACAGCTTTGCTAGACTGGGAATCAGGATCTCTCAACTCAGGGTCCAAATTCCAAGTTCTCTAGTAGATGTCAGACACGCTCATTAAGGAAACTAATCTTCATTCTTCTGGTAGCTTTGAGTCAGTTTCACAATCTCTGTAAAAAGAAAACTCTCAGACTTATTTTTTAATATATTTATTTATTTTTCAGTTTACATAACAATATACATTTTTAACAGTACTGTGTCATAGCTCTTACTTATATTTACATTTATTTCTATATATTAATCCTTATTCCTCTGTTCTAACCACTTATACCACTTATCCCACACTGCATAAGATTCTATTTCCTCCTTGCCTTTCAATTCCATTGTAAGTCTGTCCATCTTGGCACATTCTAATATATTTTTGTATTATCTTTTCTTCAGATGGTATACTTTTTAATTTCCAACATTGGGCGTAAACAATCCTTGCTGCTATTATTATGTGTAATAAGCAGGGCTTTTTTTCTGTG
>JAOYMU010101643.1:0-11862 GCA_025802295.1 Psammodynastes pulverulentus | reverse complement strand
TTTCATGCCAATTATTTTTAGAGGTTAGATATCACTTTCTGTAAGTTTCCAGTCAGGTTTCAAGCAAGCACAAGTCCCAAAATTCTTCACAGCTATGGTTTTCCTTTAAATTACAGGCTGCCCATTTCCAAGGGATGGTTATTAAACCTGCCCTAGCTCTTAGTTTTGTGAGGCAAAACTGAGGTTAGCCATTGTGCAATCCAGGATATTTAATGTTTTTAAAATTACACACAATGAGCTCTGGGACTCCTACTCATGAGAACACCAGTGCAACATGTCCTGGACAACTGGGCAGCATCATTTATGAGTCACAACCAGGGCTTGGGTTTTGGAGATCTCTTTTCTGCTATCTCTTCAAGTGAGGGAATTGCCTGAAGGGGCTGCCCCTCCCCCATGGAATTAGCAGGGAGATATGACTGCTTGGGCCTTAGTGCCACAGAGGAGAAAAAAAGCAAGTAGGAGCACTTTGTGTAGAGGTAGGTGAAGGGGATAACCTCAGTCTAATTCTGAATGGTGGTAGGTGAAGGGGATAACCTCAGTCTAATTCTGAATGGTGTGTCTGTGTGTGTGTGTGCTTGTGTATGCAACTACTTCTAAAATACAGGCAATACAGACATTCTGGACAAATTTTCCTCCCAGCAGACAGAAATCTAAGGTGTTCAGAACTTGTTATGTCAACCACTCCCAAATACCATTCCTACATGAATCCATTTAACTGATCAGTTACAATTGTGAATGAAGCAAAGAAAGAAAACCTTACAATTAATTTCCACCCTCCCCCATAGTCTTTCCAGCTGTCTTCTGGGGAGTGAAAAGAGTCTTTTAGTCTTTTACTTGTCCATCTCAGGGTCCTTTCTTTCATATCTGCTGGGTGGCATTAGGCTTGGCTCAGTGGTAAAGGTGGTCAGTCAGGCTTGGGAAGGTCTGCTTCACTCTAGTTGCTGTGATATCTTTCTAGCGGAGGGTTGGACCCAAACTCAATTCCTGGCTCAAATGGATGGAAGGTCTCCTCTGGAGGTAGCATCTGGGTCAGCGTTATCTGCTTCCACAGGTTGCAGAGTCATCTGTGCAGGGCTGAAAGACAGGAAAACGAGACCCCACCCCCCTTTGTGGGTGATCCTCCCAGGAAAGGCATTATTTGAGAATAAGAAATGGAGAGAGAGAGTGGGGGTGGGTAGATAGCTTGCAGGCAGAATTTGAGGAAGGAAAGAAAAAAATCAGTACTGCAGTTATTAAACAGATAGACCAGTTATAACAAAATTGAGAAATTACAGATGAGAGGGGGAAAATTGGATTCACATGCTTCAGAAAAAGGATGGACAGATGAAATCATTTAAACACACAGTAAATGCAAGGATGAAAGTTTTCCTGTAAATTAACTTAAAATATTCGCTCATAACCTTAGGCTTTTCTTAAACGCACAGAGAGGAAAGCAAAATGAACTCAGTTTTCTTCACTCTGTTCTGTAGCCAGACAAAACAGATTGAAGGCTTTTTTTTCCTTTCAGTGCTCCCAACTCTTTTCTAACAATTTAAAATTCGTATCTCTAGGGATCAGAGACATTTAACAGTTGCAATTACCTTGAGGACACTCAAAGACTTACACACACATATACATGCAAAGACAAGAAAAACAAAACAGAAAAGGAAAATAGAACTCTCAGGTTTATATACACTGGTCATTCCCACATAAATCTCAGTTAAATTAGGGAAGGCACAAATCTTAATAAACATACGTGATTGCATGGAGACAGAGAGGAAGAGAGAGAAACAACAAACAAACAAAAACCCCAACTATCCTATTTATATATTCCCCTTTTCTTTTAAGTACCTTTATTTAGCCAAATTGGTTTTCCAGCTTAATCTCTGAGCAAAGCCCACTTCTTACACAACCTTTTCCTTTTTTTCTTTGTCATGCCCACTGGGACAGGCATCAAGCAAGTCTTTCATTGGAGAGCCTACCATGACCCTTGAGCTAGACTAGAGCATCCCATGTTTCTCCTCCAATGTAGAGATTCAATTTGGCTCTGCCAGGTCCCGGAGAACTGAGTCTCCTAGTGAGATAACTGCCCCGCCAGCAGTTTTCAGACCAAAAAGAGATCCAGGAGGACTTTGGTTCCCTATCAGAATATGGACACCTCCTGTTAGGGATTCACCTGCCTACCAGTTTTCAGACCAAAAAGGGGTCTGGGAGGACTCCACTGCTCCCCGCAGTGAATATGGACACCTCCTATTACCAGCTTTTTCCTCGCTCACAGTTTTCAGACTCAGGAGAGTCCTGAAGGACCTCTGCTTGCTTCCAGAGGTAAGGGCCTCTTCCTCTCACAGGGCTTTTGGTCAGTGACTTTCCAGCTAGTTGCCCAAGTTTAACTCTCTCATTCACTTTTCCATTCTATTTTCACACACTCTCTCTCCTTTCTCTAACAGAAGGTCTTATGCTCTGCCCTGACCCCCTATACTTTCCACACTCTGCTTTCTGTGGTTAGGAAAGGCACAGAGGAAGCAAGATCTAGCTGTGATTGGGAGAAGCAGGGCTTTTTTTGAGCCGGAGCTCGGCGGAACGCCGTTCCAGCACCGTCCCCACCAATCACGCGCTACCACTTCCGGGGGTTTTTAGCGCGATGGGAGGGGCGCGTTCCGGCACCTTTCGGCGCCGAAAAAAAGCCCTGGGGAGAAGGATCCCCTCACTCACACACACACAGGCATACACAGATTTCCCACGCTTTTCTGGGCTATAAAATTAAAATTTAGAGGTACGGACCTTCTTTCCAAGCAGTCTTTGAGCTCAACACTCAAAACCCCTTTAAAATGTTTGTTTCAAATGACCAAGATCCAAGAAAACTCACCCACAGACTCAATGGGTCTGCTGCCAGCAAGGGAGACTTGCCTGGGTCAGGTCCATTGGTCAGGTTAGCTTGGAGTCTCATCTTTGGTGCCAAATTGTTGGAAAAAATGTCAATCTGGGTTCAGTTCCAAGTGGGAAGAAAGACACTGGAGACTGCTTGGAAGGATGGTTTAATGGTGGACAGGACCACATGTTTTGAGATCCTGGGCAAAATTCAGCAGATGGGTGAGAGAAAGAGAGAGATTTATGCCCTCTCTTGGGCTTTGAACTTGCTTCCTGTTCCTGTGAAAGAAATGTATTCTGATTGGTTGTCAGACTCCCATGGGCCATACAGTGGTAACTTTGTAAGTTGTCTTGAGTCCCAGGCTTGGTTGAATCTTGCTGGGTGATGTAATGTCCCCAGGCGATTTTGCAATGTAGTAAGCCCTGTTGTTAGATGGGTAGAGGGCTAATCCTATCATGCCCTGAGTGCCATGTCTTAATCCCATCATCTTGGAGCTGAAGGGGGAGGGCAGGGAGCTGCAGGGAGCTGCTTTGTCTTTAAAAGCATGTTGGGTGGGTGCTAACTTTCTACACTCCCCTCTTTTTGCCAAAATATATGGGTGTTCCACCCATGTTATTGGCAAAAGATTAAAAATTGATCAGGGAGACTTGATGGATGCTTTTAATTTTTCTGATGCAAAGGGGAAGGCATTGACAGAGAAAATGATTCTTTCAATGGCTCCTGAAAGCTTTCAACCATGAAGGTCTAGCAGCCAGGGGAAAGTTCTGGAAAGAAATTTACAGTATCCAATTTTCAATGCCAATTATTTTTAGAGGTTAGATATCACTTTCCGTGAGCTTCCAGTTAGGTTTTAAGCAAGCACAAGTCCCAATTTTTTTTACAGCCATGGTTGTCCTTTAAATAATTACAGACTACCCATTTCAAGGGTTGTTTCTTGAACCTGCCGTAGCTCTTACTTTTCTGAGGCCAAATTGAGGTTAGCCATCATGCAATCCAGGCTATTTAGTGTTTTTAAAATTACACGCAATGAGTCCTGGGACTTCTACTCTTGAGGCCACCAGTGTAACATATCCTGCTTTATTGAGCAACTGGACAGTATCATTTGTGAGTCACAGTCAAGGCTTGGGTTTTGGAGATCTCTTTTCTGCTATCTCTTCAAGTGAGAGAATTGTCTGAGTGGGATGCTCCTCCCCCATGGAATTAGCAGGGAGATATGACTGCTTGGGCCTTAGTGCCATAGAGCAAAAATCAGCCTAGGAGGAGTTTTGTGTGGAGGTAGGCGAAGGGGATAACCTCTGTCTAATTCTGAATAGTGTGTGTGCATGTGCATGCAGCTACTTTTACAATACAAACAATACAAACATGCTGGACAAATTTCCCTCATACCAGACAGAAGTCCAAGGTGTTCAGAATTTGCTGTGGCAACCACTCCCAAATACCATCCCTACATGAATCCATTTAACTGATCAATTACAATTGTGATTGAAGCAAAGAAAGAAAATCTTACAATGAATTTTCACCCTCCCCCATAGTCTTTCTAGGTATCTTCTAGGGATTGAAAAGAGTCTTTTAGTCTTTTACTGGTTCATCTCAGGGTCTTTCTTTCATGTCTGCTAGGTGGCATTAGTCTTGGCGGTAAGGTTGGTCAGTCAGGCTTGGGAAGGTCTACTCCACTCTGGTTGCTGTGATGACTTTCTAGTGGAGGACTGGATCCAAACCCAATTCCTGGCTCAAATGGATGGAAGGTCTCCTCTGGAGGCAGCATCTGCGTCAGCGTTATCTGCTTCCATAGGTTGCAGAGTCATCTGTGCAGGACTGAAAGACATGAGAACAAGGTCCCCTCCCCCCTTTGTGGGTGAGGAAAGGCATTGTAGGAGAATAAGAGATGGAGAGATGGAGTGGAGGTGTGAAGATGGCTTGCAGGCAGGGCTTGAGGAAAATACATCAGTACTACAGTTATTAAACAGATAAATCAGTTTCAACAAAATGGAGACACAACAGATGAGAAAGAAAAAATTGGATTCACATGTTTCAGGAAAAGGATGGACAGATGAAATCATTTAAACACACAGTAAATGCAAGGTTGAAACTTTCCTGTAAGTTAACTTAAAACATTCACTTATAACCTTGGACTTTTCTTAAAAGCACAGGGGGCGGAGAACACTGTTCTCTTTATTCTGTTCTGCTGGCCAGGCAAACTCAGAGTAGAAGCATTTTCTTTTCTTTAATTCTCTTTTTTCCTAAAAATTTAAAATTCTTGTTTCTAGGGATCAGAGACATTTAAGTTACATTTACCTCGAGGACACATAAAGACTTACACACACATATACACGCAAAAAAGACAAGAGAAACAAAACAGAAATGGAAAATAGAACTCTCATGTTTACACACACTGGTCATTCCCACCATAAATCTCAGTTAAATTAGGAAAGGCACAAATCTTAACAAGCATACCATGTGGTTGCATGGAAGACAAAGAGGAAGAGAGAGAAACAAACGAACAAACAAAAACCCCAACATTCCTATTTATATATTTCCCTTTTCTTTTAAGTATCTTTGTTTAACCAAATTTGTTTTCCAGTTTCATCCCTGAGCACAGTCCACTTCTTTACACAATCATTTTTCTTTTTCCTTTTTCATGCCCACCTGGACAGACAACTGCCTCTTTTAGTCCCAGGCATCAAGCAAGTCTTCCATGGGGAGCCTACCCTGATCCTTGGGCTAGAGCATCCCATGTTTCCCTCCGATGTAGGGATTCAATTTGGCTCTGCCAAGTCCCAGTGAACTGAGTCTCCTAGTGAGACAACCATCCTGCCAGTAGTTTTCGGACCAAAAAGGGGTCCAGGAGGACTCTGGTTGCCTATCAGAGTATGGACACCTCCTGTAGGGATTCTCCTGCCTAGCAGTTTTCAGACCAAAAAGGGGTCTGGGAGGACTGCACAGCTCCCCGCAGTGAGTACGAACACTTCTTGTTACCAGCTTTTCCTCACTCACAGTTTTTGGACTCAGGAGAGTCCGGAAGGACCTATGTTTGTTTCCTGAGGTAAGGGCCCCTTCCTCTCATGGACTTTGCTCAGTGACTTCCCAGCTAGTTGCCCAAAGTTCAACTCTCTCATTCATTTTTTTCCCATTCCATTTTCACACACACTCTCCTTTCCCTAACAGAAGATCCTGTGCTCTGAAAATGCTAAACAGAACTTTTTGTAAATGCAAATAAGCCAGGAAGATGGTTGGCATATAAATTGAAAACATAGAAAGAGAAGAAATTGATACATAGGCTGGTAAATGGGAAAGGAACTTTATACTACCAAAATGAGGATAAAAAAATAATTCAAGATTATTATGAGAAGCTGTATGAGCAAGAAATAGTTTCAGAAGAGAAAATTAAAGAATATTTGGAAAAAGTGGAATTACCTAAAAGTATCAGAAAAAGTAAAAACTATGTTAAATGAATAAATATCAATGATGGAATTATCAGAAGTGATCAAGAGACAAAAGAATAGTAAAACACCAGGACCAGATGGGCTGCCAGCAGAATTTTACAAATGTTTACAACAAGATACTTTAGGCCCATCAGTGTTGGAATTGATTGATGCGAAGGTACCAAATTCGTGAATGGAAGCAGATATTATTTTCATTCCAAAAGAAGATTCAGATTTAATGCTAAAACTATAAAAAAACTATAGGCCCATATCTTTACTGAACGCTGACCATAAAATATATGCTTCAATAATGGCAGAGACACTAAAAAGGTTTCTAAATGAATTTATACATTCAGGTCAAAATGGTTTTTGCCTAAGAGATAGATTAAAAACAATATGAGAATGATTTTAAATACAAAGGAAATATACCATAAACAAATGGCAAAGGTGATGGTAAATTGAGATATGATAGAGAATTTTAATATTAAAAAGGCACAAGACAAGGATGCCCACTATCTCCTTTACTATTCATATTGACATTGGAAGTGCTAAATAGAAATATTAGACAAGACATAGAAATTAAAGGTATGGAAATAAAAAGGGAACAATATAAATTACAGGCATTTGCAGATGATTTGGTCTTTATCTTGGAGGACCCACAAGAAAATTGACTCAAACTAATTAGGAAAATAGAAGAATATGGTGAAGTTGTAGGACTGAAAATAAATAAAGAAAAAAACCAAAATAATAATTAAAAATGTTACAGACATACCGGAAAAAAAGAACCAATGAGGAAAATAGATATACAGATAGTCAAGAAAGTTAAATATTTAGGAATCCAACTAACAGCAAGGTGTGTAACAATTTAAAAAGATAATTATTATAAATTAGCACAACAACTTAAATGGATTTGGAGAAGTAAAAAAATCTACAACTATAATTGATGGGAAGAGTAGCTACCATAGAAATAAATATCCTGCCAAGATTACTATATTTATTCCAAACTGGAGAAAAAATATTTTGAAAAATTAAATTAATATTAAAATAGATTTGGCAAGGGAAAAAAGCAAGGACAAACTTGAAAATGTTGCAAGATTCTAAAAATGGAGGTGGTTTGGGGCTACCAGATTGGGAATTGTACTTTCAGACTTCAACAGATCCATGGGTGAAAGAATGGATTGGACTGAGGAACAAGAGATTACTGACCTTGGAGGGACATGTTCTTGAACTAGATTGGCATGCTTTTTTATGGTATCGAAAAAACAAAATACATAGCTATTTCCAAAGACACTATGTTAGGAATGCATTATTTACACAGAGGAAGCAAGATCCAGCTGTGATTGGAAGAAGGATCCACTTACAGGCATACACACATTTCCCATGCTTTTCAGGACTATAAAATTAAAATTTAGAGGTTCTCACCTTCTTTCCAAGCAGCCTTTGAGCTCAACACTCAAAATCCGTTTAAACCCCTTTAAAACCTTTGTTCCAAATGGCCAAACTCTGGCAAAACTCACCCAGACTCAATGGTCAGCTATTGGCAAGGGAGGCTTACCTGGACCAAGTCCAGGACCTGGAGCTGGAGGGGGAGCAGGAAGCTGCAGGGAGCTGCTTTGTCTTTAAAAACATATTTCTCCTTTTCTCATCCAGGGAAGGGGCACTGGTCTTACCTGATATGCTCCTTCTCTGTATGGTGCGATGGGATCCAGGAAGCGTGGGTTGACTCTATTGATAGCTCTATAGACAGAGTGTGAAACTGAGGACACCCCCCCTTGTCAATCATCCCCAGTTTCAGCAATGTCTTTGTGAAGTACTGCCATGCTGTCACATCCTCAGTTGCACCCTGGACCAGCCGGAACACAAGGTGGGTCTGGATCCCATCACCCCACACAGAGAAGGAGCATATCAGGTAAGACCAATGCCTCTTCTCCAGTGTGAGGCGATGGGATCCAGGAAGCGTGGGGCATACCCAAACTCAATGCAATGACGGGAGGGCCTCCGACTGGTCCAGATCATCCTGCCCAGCCACAACACCCTGAAGCACTCGCCGACCAAAGGCTGCATCCGCCAAAGCAAAGGAATCCAGCTGGTAGTGTCGAATAAATTGAGAGGGAGACGACCACGTCGCTGCTCTGCAAATCTCCTCCACATGTGCTTGCCTAGACCAAGCTGCAGTAGTGGCCATGCTCCTTGTGGAATGCGCCGTGATGTTCATCAGCGTCAGTAAGTTCCTGCCATCATAAGCCTTCGCAATAACTGCCCTAAGCCATCTGCCAATGATGGAAGGCGTAACTCGATGATCCAGGGTCGAATCTTGGAAAGACACAAAAAGCGCCTTGGTCTTTCTAAACGCAGTTGTCCGCTTAACATAAATGCGAAGTGCACATCTGACATCTAACGTATGCCATAGTCTTTCCCTAGGATGCGAAGGGTCCGGGCAAAAATTAGGCAAAATCAATTCTTGTCTCCTATGGAACAGCGTGTTAACTTTAGGAATGAAAGTCAGGTCAAGTCTCAGGACCACCCTGTCCTGATGGAAAATACAAAGGTCCTGTCGCACAGAAAGGGCAGCCAATTCTGAATCCTTTTGGCAGAAGTAATCGCCATTAAGAAAATCATCTTATAAGTCAGAAATTGCAATGACACCATCCTCAGTGGTTCAAAGGGAGCCAAAGTCACAGCCTAGAGGACTATGGATAGATCCCAAGTAGGATACCTGTGGACTACAGGTGATCATAAATTCGTAGCCCCTCTAAGGAATCTTCTGATAATCGGAAGTTGAGCCAAGGATTCAATACCTTCACAGGAAAGAACCGACGCCAAGGTTGCAACCTGCCTCCGAAGAGTGTTAGGAGACAGGCCTCTGACTAGACCTTCTTGCAGAAAACTAAGAAGCTGAGGAACCAACAACTTGATGCAGTCATAGCCACTCCTAGTGCACCATGCGCGGTATGCCTTCCAGGTCGCGTCATAGATGCAGATCGTAGAAGGCTGTCTAGCTGCCAAAATAGTGTCCACAACACCCTCCGAAAAACTCTCTCCTCTCAGCAGCCTGCGCTCAATAGCCATCCAGTCAGCTGCAGCCACTGTGGGTCTGGATGCCTTATCGGTCCCTGGCTGAGCACAATCTTGTCCAGTGGTATCCTCCATCGAGTGGCAATCAACAAACTCAGAAGGTCCACCAACCACGGACGTCTTGGCCAGTACGGTGCCACCAACAACACTGTCGCCCTTTCTGTTTGAATCTTCCTTAGAACCACTGGCAACAATGGAATCAGAGGAAAGGCATAAAGGAGCCTCTGAGGCCACTTGCACCGAAGGGCATCGACTCCCTCTGCCCCCTGAGACAGATAACAGGAGAAGAAGCAGGGTAGTTGCGTGTTGCTTGCAGAAGCGAACAGATCCACTGACGGATAACCGAATCGGTTGGTCAGTAGTTGGAACAGATCTGGATGCAGCCGCCATTCCGCTTGATCCACCCTGGACCTGCTCAGCCAGTTCGCCTGAATGTTTTGCGCACCTGAGATGTGCTCGGCTCTCAAAGACAGCAGATTCTTCTCTGCCCAGGGCTCTGGCCTCACCCATGATAGTCTGGAACATGTGCCCCCCTGGCGATTGATATGAGCCTTTGTGGCTACATTGTATGTGAGTATAAGCACATGTTGGCCCACAATCTCCACTCTGAACGTCTTGAGGGTCAAATGAGCTGTTCGCAATTCCAGTCAGTTTATATTGTTCTGCAACTCCGCTGGGGACCACCTTCCCTGAGCCACCCTCGAATGGAAATGCGCCTCCCAGACCAGCAGGCCGGCGTCTGTTATGATAATCAACCTCTCTGGGCTGGTGAACACACTCCTCAAGGTCATCGCAGGTGATGACCACCAAAGGAGCGATTTCAGAACTTCTGGTGGCAGCCGGACGACCTGTGAGGAGGTGCTCTTTCCTAGTCTCTGATGTGGCAGCAGAAACCACTGTAGAGGTCTTGCATGTAGTCGTGCCCAGGGAATGATCCCTATACAGGAAATGAGTTTCCCCAACAGCTGAGACAGGGAGGCCAGGGACGCCACCTTGGACCTCCTCATCTGTGAAATCAATGCTCTGATATCTGCTCGGTGGTCTGGGAAAAGGAAAACTCTGCCTCTCACCATGTCTATGACTGCCTCCAGGTGTTGTAGATGAGTGGTAGGTGTAAGATGGCTCTTGGCAGCATTGATCAAGAACCCGTGGTCCTGCAGCACTTGACAGGTAATATGGAGGTCGTGCTCCGCCCTCTGGTGGCATGATGACTGTGTTAAGATATCATCCAAGTAGCACTGTATTCGGAGGGGCTTCAATATGAAGTAGGCTGCTAGCACTGCTAGCACCTTGGTGAATGTTCTGGGTGCTGATGCCAGACCAAACGGGAGGGCCTTGTATTGCAGGTGCCTGCCTGCGTAGTAGAACCTGAGGTACTGTCGATGGAAAGGGTGCACAGGGATATGCAGGTAGGCCTTTGTAAGATCTATCGATGTGAGATAGTCACCCTCCCTGATACCCAATAGAATGGAGGTCAAGGAAAGCATCTTGAACCTCCGGTATTTCAGAAATTTGTTTAGGCCCTTTAGATTGAGGATGGCTCTCCATCCTCCTGAAGACTTGGGAATGACGAATAGCACTGAATAATACCCCTGGCCTTGAAATTCTACTGGGTCCTCTTCTACGGCCTGGATGGTCAGAAGGTGTTGAATCGCCTCCTCCATGAGCCTCCTCCTGGTGGCATCACCTGATATCTGGCATCTGAGAAATACCCCTGGGGGAGGGGACACAAATTCCAGCTTGAGTCCTGACTTTATGGTGTCTCTCACCCAAGCATCTGTCGTGTCGTCCCAATGGTCGCAGAAGAAAGCCAATCTGCCACTAACTGGGATAACGGCCTTGCAGTCAACGTGACTGATGAAAGGAACGCCCCCTCTCTCCTTGAAAGGGCCGCTTGGACTGGTTTTGAGACTTGGACCTGTCTTTGAATCCCTGTGCGAGCTGGTATTCTTGTCTGAGGTTAGAAGGTTTGTGGGGCCTCTGGTATCCCTGACTGGGGTATCCTGATTGAAAGGAGGGGCCTCGAAAGGTAGGTGGAGAGCTACACTCCCCCCTTCTCGACAGGTTAGGAAACACCTTCTTCTTGTCCTTAGATTCAATTAGAACTGGTTCTAGAGACTCCCCAAACAGCTTGTCCGCCTTGTAAGGAGTTGAAGCCAACTTCCATTTCTGCTTACTATCTGCCTGCCAATGTCTAAGCCAAAGCAGGTGCCTGGCAGTTATGGAAGAGGCCATGGCTCTGGCTCCAAACTTAGCAGAATTGAGAATGGCATCTGCAGTAAATTCTGTGGCCGCCACTATCTTGTTAAAGTCCTGATGGGTACACAGATCGTGTGTCGGGACCCTCTCCTGCAACTGCCGCAGCTACATCAGGGCCGCCCTGGTGGAAAAGGAAACTGCAATGGCGGTTTTAATCGCCCAGGCCACAGCCTGATGCATTTCTCCTACAGCAGAGGCCGCTGGAGCCCCAATTGCAGGGCCGAGCCGAGGAGTTCGGTGATTACCTGGTAGAGAAAA
>JAOYMU010101641.1:0-11863 GCA_025802295.1 Psammodynastes pulverulentus | reverse complement strand
TTTGCAGCTCTCGCAGGCCACATAAAATGACGTGGCGGGCCACATTTGGCCCCCGGGCCTTGAGTTTGACACCTGTGATCTATACAGAAGCATAGCATTGCTTGGGTCTGAATGTTGCTATGATTCTCAGCAATCTAGCATTAGCTAACATGACCAATGTCAGTATATTTTGGACATTGTAATTCGTGATACACTGTAGGTAAAAACAAGTGGGCTGTCATGATGCCTATTTCCTATTATTTAACTTGATTTTTTTATATAACAAGAATCTAAGAGGAAAAGTAATTCATTGGGACATAGTACTATAGTACAAGATTGGAGCATATGTGTATTTGTATATAAATGTATATGAGATATAATCATGGATAATTAGAGAGGGGGAAAACCCAATAGGAAGTAGAGTTTTAATCTATTAATTTGCAAAGTTCTACAACAACACCCACTGAGCATGATGGATGGATTGTGCTGGATCAAAATGGTGGAAGGAGTATTGTAACGAAAGGTCTCTCCCTTTTGTAAGTGTATCTTGCCAATTTTGATCCTCACCACCCAGATCGATGTCACTTTATTTTCCAGTGGCAGCATTTCCTCATTTTTAAGACCTGATGATAAGTCTAGGACAATCATAGATAAAAGGGCCAACATGTAAAAAGTAAAAGCAAGTAAAAATTCAAAGCAAATGAGGAAATCATATCCAATGTATAGAAAACTGGTATACCTTTTTTAAGGATAATTTCAGTATGGCCTCAAAGGATGCTTATGGCTGAACCTATTACTGGGACCTTCTATGTTCTGCATTCTAGGCGACATTTTGTCCTTGTCCCTTCCAAGATGGGAAATGACTTTGGTCACCTTACTGCAGACCTTATTTTTACATTAGAAATAAAGAAAAACCACCACTGTCAACAGGCTCTGCTGCTCCATCTCAACATTGACCTTGCTGAATGCACAATAAGGGGGGAAAACAGATGGGCCTTTATCTCCTGACCTTTCAACAAAAAGGTTCTCCTGACTGAGATAATTAAACAAACACACACACACAGCTTCAAATCTTCCAACAGGCCTTCCCAACTTTTTGGAGGAGATGCTTTAGCAAATCAGAGAGGCCATGTTGATTCTTTAGTCACATTTGAACAGGGGGAAAGAGCTACACAAAAAGGATTTGTAGTGGGAACAACAAGAATCTTGTACATAATAAAGCATTTGTTTTCAAGAGCTTCAAGAAACAACTTTATTTTGGGCATGTGTATTTTTCATAAAGGGGTTTGATAGACTGAAACAGCAGTGAGGTAATATGCTATTTAGATGTCCCAACAAATCATTCTTTCTGCTTTTTTTTCCATTTACCACAGCCATCTTTTATTGTCCAGTACCCGAACTTCACAAAATGTCCTTGTGTTACTATTTAGATGTAAATTGGAACTTTTAAAAAATCTTTTTAAAAGATTTGCAATTGTGCACACAGATACTGTGTTAGGTTCTAAAATCCACTCCTGAGACCACTTCTGGGCCTCAGTACATTTCTAAATAGGAGAGGGCTGCATCTTTGAAGGACATACATTATTTTACAGTGTTTGTCTTTCACATTCACACCCACTTGCATCCTTCAAGAAATAACAAAGGCTGTGACAATACAGTCTGAGCTGTTATAGCCAATGGTAAGCCATTCTTTGCTTTCCCACTTTATGAAATAAAGCACACAACTGATGGCTCATACAATAGCCAAAGCCAAACCACATCATGGCTTTGTGGTGTGTGAGAATGTAGATGATCTGTGATCCTCTCAGTCTCTTCACCCTGCTTTAATTTAAAGGACCCATCACATGTCATTCTTTGATCCTTGGAAGGGAGGGGACCGATCAGATGCATTTGAGGAACAAGGCTCAGGACAGGCTTCTGCTGGGGCATCATCTGAGTGAGGATCAATAGCCAAAATGGCAGCCACGGCTGCACAATTGAAGGTCCAATTTTTTCTTGATGGATCTGTGTACACATAGGCAAAGGCTTTCTGTGCATAGTAGTGACTACCTTCTTGACTTTTTTTGACCCAGAAGGAGCCTGGCTTCTGCTATTGGTTATTAAAGTAACGCAACAGTGGCAAGCAGGGAAAGATTGTGTGGTTGCTGAAAATGAGAGAAAGGATGCTTTGGCAGAAAACATTGTTGCAAGGATAGGAATATTATCCCACCTCTATTTTTCAGTTGCAAAATGGTGGAGGTTTCAAAGAAAAGGTCTCAGACCCAGATTAAATACCCATTGTCTGTATTTGCATAATATAGGGATTTTGTTTGTTTGATACCTTCAAGTCAGATTTTTGAGTTCTGGTGACTGCCTGAATAAGTCTCTGAAGTTTACTTGGCAAAATTTCAGACATGGTTTGCCATTGCCTCCTTTCTAGAACTGGGAGAGAATAACTGGGCCAAGACCACCCAGCTGGCTTTGTGCCTAAGATTGGCCTCCACCAAACTGTCTCTCGTCCGCCAACTTTACTCCGTTTTTAAAATACCTATAATTCTGGCTCTCTACCATGCTTAATCGAACCATGGTTGACTTAATCCAATTTCCTGTGCCTGCACAATATGCTGAATCATAAACCAACCCCATGTCCTGGGTTCATATAATATAATATGTTAAAGTGTGGCTGTGTCATACAAACGCAGATGCTAAGTAGTTAGCACAATTTTGTGAATGAGACTGATCTTGACATTCAATAGGGTGTTGAAATATAAAAGTCATGTTTGCATTTGGTTATCAAACCTGGGCTGCTAAAATCCAAATGACCTGTAGATCATTTGTGTCAAAACAAAAACAAGTCCATTTTGTATTTCTTCATCACACCTATGATTGAAGCTGAAGTCAGAGCTTATTCACTGGTGATTTGATAGTGGTTTACTGAACCAAGGCTTATTAACTAAATCATTATTAATGGATTAGTAGAACATATTAAACTCAAACCAAAACATCATACAACGGGTTACTATAATCATAATAACCCAGTGTATACTGCACAAATCAAAAAGAGGGTGTGAAAATATCTACAGACCACTCACATCCTGGACATAAATTGTTTCAACTTCTACCCTCAAAATGATGTTACAGAGCAGGGGTCTCTAACCATGGCCACTTTAAGACTTGTGGACTTCAAGGAAGTCCCAAAAGTCTTAAAGTGGCCAAGGTTGGAGACTCCTCTTATAGAGCATTGCACACCAAAACAACTAGACACAAGGACAGTTTTTTCCCCCACATGCCATCACTCTGCTAAACAACTAATTCCCACAACACTGTCAAACTATTTACTAAGATTGTATTACTATTCTTCTTATTCTTCCTATTACCTATCTCCTTCTACTTATGACTATAACT
This sequence comes from Psammodynastes pulverulentus, assembly GCA_025802295.1. Lineage (NCBI taxonomy): Eukaryota > Metazoa > Chordata > Lepidosauria > Squamata > Psammodynastidae > Psammodynastes > Psammodynastes pulverulentus. Next base: position 8,500 of record JAOYMU010101641.1, on the reverse strand, counting down.
TTGTTGCTTGCATCTTTATGATTATATTGTTTTATTTAGTTTCCTAGTATGATTTTGATTGCTTATTTAGTATCCTATGACTATCACTAAGTGTTGTATCTTATGATTGTTGATGAATGTATTTTATGTACACTGGGAACTTATGCGCCAAAGACAAATTCCTTAAGTTTCCAATCACACTTGGCCAATAAAGAATTCTATTCTATTCTCTATTCTCTTAAGCTCCATGTAAACACTTGGACCCATGGAGTTTAAGAGAATAGAGAATATAATATAATCTGGGTTCAATGGCACCAGATTTTGCTGCTGGCAAATCTAGGCAACCTGCCTTTACTATTATTATTTTTCATTTATTTTTGTTGCCATCAGGCCTGTAAAAATTGATTCCTTCCACTATAACAGCTAATTTAACTTTGTTGTGCCATGAACAAATAGCCTCTTTCCATTCTCATTGGTTTCCCTATGTTGAATTTTAGGTTGTTATACTATGTAATGTGTTGTGCTCATTGTTGTCACTAAAGAATAATAATAGAATTATGACATATATTTGAATACCATGTTCAGCCTGATTACTTTTCTTTCCCTGACACTAGCTGATGTATCAAATGATCCAGATTAATCCTCTCTGTATAGATAATGTATCCTGTCAACCCAAACTGTAGAACTGATATTTTAATTCAGAGACTCCATTTCAGCAGCTCACAAGCAAAAAAATTATTTTCAGCTCCCATTTTCCAGCCTTTATGCAAGATATGAATCCTATAAGGAATGAAACACTAAGTAAAATCCTTGCATATTGAGGATGTATACCCACTTCAATCTTTAGATGATTTAAAATCCAATAATCTCCTAACAGGATTAGTTGGACAAGGTACTGAAACATTTACAATTACTCAATGATATGACTCCTGGCTGATCTGTTTCTTCATAAAAGAATGTCATCTTGGATAAGAATGCTCATTTCTAACTAAATTCTTATTTCTGTATTGCAGGAACTGACTTCTGGTGATCTGGATATTAGACAAGAAGATGTGCATTCTTATTTCTGCCTACTAATTATTGCTTAGGGATCCTGAATGGTGATAGGAAACCCTGAATGTAGGTCAGTGAATGGTCTACGAGGATAACCAATATAGGCAGTTCAGTGTATCCAGGCTTAACTTAAAATAGAGATCAGCAGCTTTATAGAGTTAGATAGGAATTAAGAACCAATGTAGTTTGTTGGCTGCGGTTGAGTATGAAGAAAGCTGTTACGATTTAGCCTAAAGGATAGATCCAGCTTTTCACCTGGTTCACATATTGCACCAAACTATGATTTGCTTCTACGTATAGTTTGTAAAACAAAAACACACACACACACAATTTGTTGTGTCTCCACAATATATTTAAAATCATTGTGAGAAGATTCATGCATTCTGTCTGTGGTTTTTCTGGCAGACTTTACTAACTCTTGTTTGCTAAGTATCCATTTTTAATGTATGCGATGAAGTATGATCACGGTGCAAGGTTAAGAATGGCTGAAAACCAATTCAAAATTGAAAGATTAAAGATTCAGGATTCAGACTTTCTTGTTTTCCAACTTCTGCTGAAAAAATATGCTTTATTTCATTGATGCTTCCTGGTTTACTTCGGTAACTTTTCCACTGTTGGTCAATAACCTTGAAAAGCGAAGAAGAGTTATGAACAGAAACGTCTGCAGAAAGCTTCAAGAAAAGTCAGGATGGCAGGCAAAAATTTGCAATCAAAGCTCTACCTATTTTTTCACACAGAGAGAAGATCTGATTATAACAATATTCCCAAACAATGCTCCATCCTACTGGGCAGGTTCTTATTAATACTCCTGCAAAGGTAAAGATTTTCCCTGCCACATCGTATCTGATTATAGGGCAGTGCTCATTCTCCGTTTCCTAACCAAGGGAGACAGCATTGTCCAAAGACAATTCCATAGTCTTGTGGCCAACATGATTACATGCTGAGGTACATGGAAAGCTGTTACTTCCCTCCAAAGTGGTACCTATTTATCTACTCATATTTTCATGCTTTCAAACTGTTAGGTGGGCAGGAGCTAAGACAAGTGACAGGAGCTCACCCCATTGCTCAGGTCTTGAACCCATGCTGTCAGCTTTCCAGTAGACAAACTCACCATCTTTAACCGCTAATTTAATCTAAATAATCTAATCATCATCAGAATTGTCATCTAAATTTATGGGCACTTCTCTGGTGCCCACAAATTTAGATCAAATCCGACAAGAGCCAAAACATCCAACCCATATAAGCAAAACAATAATTTTTAAAAATATCCAAATCTACATCCAGAAAAACAAGCTACTTCTGTAAAATGCTGAAGTCTTTTCTCCAAGTGTGCTTGACATTTCTGGAACAATAATTTGGAGCCACAATGATAACATCAAATCAATAGCAATTAGAGTCAACAGATTCTCAAACAGGATCCAAAAACATTAATGCATAAAAATGGCTTCAAATCAACCTTTAAAAAGAAAAGGGTGTCTTGTTTTTCAGACAGTCCTCTGTTAATCTTACCCCCCGCCGCCATCATGCAAGCTTCCAAAATTGCTGTTATGAGTGATTTTCTTGATTCCAATTAGCCCTGACCTTTTTTGTTCCTGATTGCATTTTTTTATTACCTATCACTTTAGGGATGCATTGATTTCTGTAGGAAAGGCAAAATGAATTAATTCCACTACTACAATGTCAGGAAGAGGAGAGAGTGATGATGCTATGTTGCTCATAACATTATCTTTGTTTCAGCACATAGATTCTAACTGTCCCTTGCCTAGTCATCCATAGGCAAAGAATATAGTACAATTGAAGGGTGACAGACTCCATAAGCTCCAGTTTCTATCATAACATCTGAAGATACTTCTCAGAGCTTACAGGTTGGGGACTTTCTTCAACACTCTCTGACATTATTCTTCACGTGTAGTTTCAGTGGTGGGATTCTATCGGTTCGCACCAGTTCTAGCGAATCGGTACTTCCAGTGAGCTGTTGGCCCCGCCCACCGGCCATTTCCCCTTCCTGTCCTATATTTCCCTGTTGTTTACCTCAGCTGATTCGCGTAGCACAGCAGATTGCGGTGCATCAGCTGTTTTACTCACCAGCACTGACATAGAAGGCAAGTTGTTCAGCTTCAAATGGGCAGTTTTTAATGCCCACCAAAACGATTGTTAAACCGGTTGCATCCCACCACTGTGTAGCTTCATATGGGGCCTAGGAACTGGAATAGAGGGAATGCTGCTTCTCTTACCAATAAGCAGCCCAGAGTTGTGTCCTCCTTTTAAACATCTCAGAACTTTTTATATGTCAGATGGTGACCAGTCCCGTCTTGAAGACAAAAAGGGCTGGATCTCAAATTGACTCTTCACCAGATGGCTTGCTTTCTAACCCAGATGGTGATTTGATCAGGGCTTGTCAGTGGAGGGAAAAAGCCAATGCACATGCAGCTTTCCCAGCTAGCTCTCCATCCACCAGTGACCTTTCTCTTTGCAAGCTAATAAAATGAAAGGTCCGCTTTGTTGGAAGGTCGTCTTCTTGAATCAAAGCCAGAGTCTTATGGACTCACTGCCTAAGTGAGAGGGCAAATATCTACAAACTCATTTGCTGAACACTATGAGAAAAGTGGACACTTCTGGTTTTTTGGGCTCACAAGTGGCACTTTCCCCTCAACTGACAGACTGTTCATCATAGCAGATGGCAGCAAAACCCATCAAAGTTTGGAGTTCCCTGGCTACTTAGAGAACAGAAATCATTCCGTGTTGTGGAAGAGGATTGCTTGAGATTAACTGGTTGATTAATGGCAAATTAATAGTAGTGATATGGCTTAATGGTCTAACAGCGCTACAGTAATCCCACAAATTGATCAATGATCAATAATAGCCATTGTTTTCCAAAAAAAGAGAGACTTTGCCCAGCCAAATATTTTAGCATTAGCTATTGAATGGATAATTTTTAAAGAGGAAAAAATGGGGGAAGCCCAGTTGAATTCCAATGATTGATGGCTTTCTTGACTGTCAGGAAGTTACTAATACAGTCTGCAAATAAAACTATCACATGGGATAGATTTTCTACATATATTTACGTAATTTTTAAAAAATGAGTGCAAGAGAGATTTAGGTAAACTATGAAAGATAATTTCAGTTCAAAAGCTCTATTTTATCTGTATATCTGTTCATATGTTCATAATGTGCAATCCAAAATTTTACCCAATCATTCTGATACTTGGATATTTCTTCACCTACCATTTCACCCTAATAAAATACTTGGATGTATTTGGTCTAATTGGTGGCTGTGATTTCACATTTTTGTGTATATAATAGCAATAGCTCTTAGACTTATATACCGCTTCACAGTGCTTTACACTATCCTCTCTAAGTGGTTGTACAGAGTCAGCCTATTGATCCCAACAATCTGGGTCCTCATTTTACCCACCTCAGAAGGATGGAAGGCTGAGTCAACCTTGAGCTGGTGAGATTCGATCTGCCAAACTGCAGGCAGCTGGCAGTTAGCAGAAATAGCTTGTGGTACTGCACTCTAATCAGGGTTCATAATTATAATATTGCACATCCATCTCAATGAACCAAATGCCAATTGAATTTGAAAATGAAATTGAATTTGAAATTTTGATCTCAATAGAAGAAAATATCTGGAGCTTGAGGTTGAATTGTGGAGGTCTTGGTGCTATCTCATCTTAGTTGTTTATTTACAGAGGTTTCAACTACCCAGGACTGGACAACTTGTTATCTAAAATGTAGAATAGCTACTACATTTCCGCCCCTCCGGCCCCTGCTTAATGGGAAGTAGGAGATTTAACCATTAACTCCCTCCTGTCCATCTAGATTAGGAGCTCTCATCTGCTCATGAAACAGATTGATCAGGTTAATATCTTGTTAAAGGTTTCTAATAGCTTCAAGTACCTTATCTGGAAGCTGACTAATGGCAACTGGACTTCCTTTTCTTTTCAGTTTGAAACATTTCTCTGCTTATCCAAGTAGCTTCAAGTACAGGTAGTCCTTGACTTACAACTGTTTGTTGAGTGACTACTCGAAGTGACGATGGCACTGAAAAAAAGGGACTTATAACCATTTTTCATTTACTTACGATTGTTGCAGCATCCCCATGGTCACATGATCAAAACTCCAGCTACCTGACAACGGGTTCATATTTATGATGCTGGGTCATGTGATCACATTTTTTTTGCAACTTCCTAACAAGCAAAGTTAAGGGGGAAGCCGGATTCACTTAACCACCATGTTACTAATTTAGCAACTACAGTGATTCACTTAACAACTGTAGCAAGAAAGGTCATAAAGTGGATCGTAAAACTCAACACATGTCTCACTTAACAACAGAAACTTCAGGCTCAGTTGTGGCCGTAAGTCAAAGGCTACCTGAATCTCCTTTCTTAGCATTCAACTTCACTTGTCCTCTGATAGGTGCATGTTTTTCATATAATTGGGACCTATTCTGGCTCCTGCCAACTGAGTAACAATACGGTACCGAATTTTGGTCCAGCATTTGCATCTAAGTTTTGTTTGGTGCCTTTCGTGCATCCTATGGTTACTCTCCTTTGAATAATACAGCAGAAGTGGGCTGCTCTAATCCTGAAGCCTGATGGCTGGAAAGCCTGTTTGCCTTATGGCTAGACTTAGGTGGCGTGGAGAAAAGTAAAGAAAGAATCCATTGTCTTAAATGACACATCCAGCAGAGAGGTCTGCTGCATAAATAATGCCCCAGGCACAGCCTCCGGGAAGGGGAAAACAGTCTTTGCTGTATAATCTGAGTTTAGTTTAACACCCTTTGCAAAACTGTTATGGCTGGCCCACCACTGCCTTTAAATTTAGGATGGGGGCCTAAGAGGATTTATCTTTACTTAAAAAGCATCCAATTTTTCCTAAGGGGGAGGAGAGGGGAGATTCTTAATGGTGTCTTCATACACCAGCATTCAAAGTGATCAAAGAGGGCAGTAGGAAGGACTCTGGGCTTTGCCCATTGTTTATGTCAGTCATAAGACCGACTGCTGTGGCTATTAGGAACAAACATGCTAAAAACAGTGTAATTTCCACATTCTTCACAGTGAGTAATGCTTCTCACCATGCCGAGTGCTAGACAGCACTGAAGAAAATAGGTAACAATGCTTCTTTTTAAGCGTCCTAATTATCGCTTTGAATTTTGGTTTTCCCATTGTTGGATTTGCATCTCGAGAACTGGGTAGCCCTCCAGCATCCCCTAAATACCCAGCCTCTTAGAAGTCCCCCCCCCTCCATTATTGCCAACTGGCTTACTTCTTTGGTAGTTCCAGCTGAATACAGTCCAGCTGTCGTTGGCAAAGCTTTAAAGAAAAGCGGGTCTAGGCAGATGGCAGCATCTCGCTGATCTTGGAAGCTAAGCAGGGTTTCTCCTGAATTAGTACTTGGATGAGGGTCCATCTAGGAATTCCAAGGCTGTAGGCTATTCAGACAGGAAAAATAGCCCAGAAGAAGCTGCCAAGAAAAATCTGTGCGCGCAGTAACTGAAAGTCAACCAGAAAAGGGCAGATGCGAATTAGGATTAGCTTCCAAGAGAGCATGTTTCCTAATTTTTGTGGGCCTGGCTTTAGTGTGATACACCCCCTTCTTGCAGATCATTTTAGCATCTATGATAATCAGATTTCAGGTAGCTCTCTAAAGGAAACCTTCCTTAGGTATTGTCTGTGTTTATGCACCTTGCTGAGCCATAATAGCCTTTGTTTGGTTTAGGCTTAATGTGTTGTATAAATGGGGCCCATGATGAGATTAAATCATAATTTTATGTTTTAGGATGCTAAAACAAAATCCTTTAATAAACTGTGTTTTAGCATAACAAGAGAATCCAACCATACTGTACAGCATTAACCAAGTAGATCTTCAAAAGTACCTAGCAATAATACCAGCTTAAACTGAAAAATTATTCTCATAAATTCTCATATGATCCTGGCTTATTTTTTTCTGTTGTTCAGTTGAATTAAGACAGAATTTTCCACTATTGGTATCATCTATTACAAGGGTGTCAAACTCTATTTCATTGAGGACCGCATCAGGGTTGTGTTTGACCTCGGGGGGACCGGGGTGGGTGTGGCCAGCTCAACCTCACTCGTCAAGGCTCCATTTTCTACCACGATGCGCTCCTGCTGCCCTCTGCCAGAGAAAATGGAGGTCGGGGGAAGTGCACGCACCACTGAGCTCCATTTTCACTGGCAAAGGGCTGCAGGAGTCCACTGAAGCCAAAAGCAGAGCCCGGGAGGGCCGTGCACAGCCTCCCTGAGCTCCATTTTCGCTGGCAGAAGCACCATGGGCCAGTCCTTCGCGGTTTCCAGGGCCATCCCATGGGTCAGATCTGGGGTTGGATCCAGCCATGAACCTTGAGTTTGACACCCTTGATCTACTATAATCATGATCTTTGATGGGGACTGACATGCATAAAAAAAAAGGTGTGGCAAGAACCCTGAGAATTGATATTTATTTACAAAAGCTACCATATATGTAACCCCCATGACCTCAGTCACATTTTCTTTTATCAGATGGGATGAACCAGTCTTAAAAATGATCAAATCCCAATTGAGTGACATTTTACATGCAGAAAGTTGACACTTCTGGGATAGAATTGGTTCAATACTAAGCAATCATCCAGTGGCTTTTTTCAGGATAAGCATCTCACTCTGCACAGGATTTCCAGCAGCATTAATCAAAAGCATTTTGACCTATGAAAAGCAATTTATATGTCCCACAAGATCCTCCAAGGCATTTTTAACCAAGGAACAATCTTTAAGAAGTAAAGTCATTTTTCTCCCATTGGGGAGTATCTGGGAAGACTGGCATTTTTCAGGATTCTGTTTACTTATGAAGAATGTTAAGGACTTCTCAAAAGTTGATATGTGCATTTTGCTGGGGGAGGGGTTTTTTGATATCTGGCAGGATATGATGCTTTCAAGCAGGGATATAGAGAATGGTAGAGCTACCTATAGTTGTGAAAATTGGACCTTTAAAAAGCAAGACAGAAAGAAAATCAACTTGTTTGAGCTGTGATTTTTGGAGAAGGCTCCTGTGTATTCCTTGCAAAGACAGCTAACAAGCAAGCACTGGAATGCATAACATCAGACATGTCACTGGAAGGCAAAATCACAAAACTGTTTCTTTCTTAATTTGGCCATCCCATGTGGGGGAATTCACTGGAGAAAGCAATTAAGCTTGTGTCAAAGGAAATCAGGCTGTCAAAGGAAACCAAGGCCGTCAAAGAACATAGTGTCTGGACACCATCAAAGCTAACACCAGCCAGAGCATAGAACAACTCAGAGAAGTAGTACAAGTTCAAAAGATGTGGAGAGACCTGGCTCATACTCAAACTCAACCCCTCCAAGACAGAGTGGCTGTGGTTTCCGTTCTCCCGGTTTAGTCAGGTTTCGTTATCTCTACCCCTTGGGGACGATTTATTGTCCCCAGCGGAGAGGGTGCGCAACTTGGGGGTTCT
>JAOYMU010101592.1:0-11887 GCA_025802295.1 Psammodynastes pulverulentus | reverse complement strand
TGTGTGTGTGTGTGTGTGTGTGTGTGAGTGTGAGAGAGAGAGAGAGAGAGAGAGAGAGAGAGAGAGAGAGAGAGAGAGAGAAAGACCCCCTCCCAGTCCTAGAAGTAAGGTAGCCGGAACCTCCCAGGGACACTGGAATGTCTTGTGCGCGCGCGCGTGTATCTGGGAACGCCCGGCGAGACGTTCTTCAAGTCTCACTTCCAGATATCTTTTTCAAAAGGGTAGCTTCCACTTGTCTTTTTAAAAAGATGTTAACCAGTTTTACCCTACTTTAAAATCACAATTGTTTCTCTACATCTGGGTTATTAAAAAAAAAACCCACAAGAAACGAGCTCAGAGATAAGCATTACAGCGCGATCATAAAAGTATTTTATTCAGGAATAAATTCAGCTGAATTTTTAAGGTCAGGCTTTCAAGTTCCAATCTACTTTGTAAAAGTGTGGGTGTTTTGTGTGTGCGCGCGCAGGCGGGTGAGCAGAACCCAGCGCAGGATCTCCAAAAACATTCTCCAGGGAAAGGGAGGCGTTGCTTCCGAATGAAACTGATTAAAGTAGATTTGCCATCCTCCCCCCTGATCGCCCGTCTACTTTTCCGTCTAGCTAACTTTCATCTTGAAAAGTTTTTTTTAAGGTGTTTGGATTCTACCCAATTGCTTGAATACCAAGTTTCGGTATTTTCACAAGCCCGGCCCTTATCAAGATTGGGAAGCAAGTTCAGGAAAGTTTGCCTAGTCGAGGATGTAAACTGCGGCTTCCCATCTTGAAAACAAGGCGTTTGAAACTCGTTTTCAAGGCAGTTTCACGAAATGAGAAATGAACCTCGCGAGGCTCAGTGTCATTTATTTTCGGAGTAGGTTTGGAAGAAAGGCTTTTAATGAGCGCCTCTAAGAAGAAAGGGCTTTCAAAGGGGCAAGAGAGCCTAAACCCAACAGGTTCCAGAACGAAATTGTTTAGAAGATTTGAGGGCTAACAAAATTACTCCCAAGTAAGTTCAATACCGTTTGGAACGACTCCGATGTCTTTTATATTCCAAATCATTTGTAAAAATAAATGCAACAGGGGAGAATTCTGCATTTTGGTAGCTTCCAAACAGATTGATTTTAGTGACGTTATTCGGCTGCTGCTGGAGATTCATTCTAACTTCTTGTAGTGGAAAGAAACAAACGTTTATCTTCGATTGTTTCACTTGCTTCACTCGTTCTAAAGGCTGCAACTTGTAAAAAGTAGCACTGAGGCGGAGCCAAATCGACAAAACGGAACCATCAGGGCTCAGGAAAGAAAATCTTCTTCCCACAACACCCTCAGATTATTTTTCTCTTTTAAAATGCCTAATAATGGGATTCGTTCTCCGCTTTAAGCAGAAAGGGGGAACGGTTTCTTACTAGATTCCAAAACTCTTAAGTCGAAGAACCCCAGCGGCAAGAAAAGGGACGCGCGCGTGTGTGTATGTGTGTGTGTTTGTGTGTATATAGCGGGTAAACAAGGACATTTATTTCCTTTGCTCTGAAATCCCAGGATCTCCAGTGAATTCATGAAGAATACAAGTAAGGGTCTACCAAAAGTTATGATTCTTTGAACTGGACTCTCCTCCAAGCACAGCAAAGACCAAATTCACCAAGGCAACGGTTTCGTTATCATTTCAGTTTATTTATGGGGGGGAGAGAGAGGAGAAAAACCCAAATAATGAAGAAGGCGGGGGAGGGGGGGGAACCAAAACCATTTGTTTCATTTGTGGTTCTGCCACTATTCCTTGTGCTTGATAGGTTTTTAATCTGTGGGAAATTTTGAGTTGTTTCCCAAGTGGTCTAAATATTCCTCTTTCGTCTCTTAAATTCAAAGATAATCTGGAAAAGATTTTTCTGAAAATAATGATTAGTTCCCGACTCCATATAACAAACTTACAACCTGTTTTAACAGGCCACGTCGTTGAACTATCTTTCTTACCCGTTGACCTTCCTAGTGGACATTACCAAAATCTAGGCAGGAAGGACTTTATATGGCTTATATTCCTTTCCCCCATCCTTTCCCCTTAAGTAAACAACGCGGTGAAACGATGCTTCCTTCTTACTTTCCTTACTCTTGACACTTTTTTCAAAATGTGTTCTGGAGCTGAGCCCAGGTCAGGAAAATGAAAGTGAATGGCTCGCACAGTAGACCCTACTGTCCCTCCCAAGCCCACTGCTTCAACCTCACATCCCAATTTGTGTCCGGGGGTTGTTTTCTCGGATACGAATCCCCAAAGCGCGCTTTGAAGAGGAAGGAGCTAGAATTCGGCTTTTTGCGCTTCCAGGAAGCGAAGCGGCAGAGCTCGCCCTCGCTACATTTTCTGACTTGCTCTCGGCCGGAAAAGGGATTTTGGTCCAGGACGAAGGAACCGAGGGTTATATATTCTCTGTACAGAATTAAATCTTACAATTGAAACTCAGCCCTAGGATTCACACCACCACCACCCCTCCAGCAACCAGTATCTTTCGCGTCAAAACGTCGGCTTCTAAGCAAAGGCGGCTCTATGCAATGTGCGGAGCGAAAGGCAAACGAAGGAGCGAGCGGGGGAGGTTGCCAGTTCCTGCTTTAGGCTTGGGAGAAATCCAACAGTTTCTTCCAGTAAAGGTTCTTTCTGGGAAACCAACCTAAGCCAGAAATATTGACTTCACCCACTGCATCTTCTAGGCGGTCCTCAGTTTCCTGAGGACTTAGTAGCCTTGTGTGAACCCAGCCACCGCGCTCTGCCAACGCAGGGCGAAAAGATGAGTGAGCCCGAACAATTGTGGTGTATTCGGTAAGTCAGAGAACTTAACGTTGGATAAACCCAGCCGATGGAGGGGATCCGGATTTATTGTGCAGTAAAAACGCTTATACCTAACTATATCGAACTACATATAATAGACTTCAACAGGATTTATTCGCAGGTACACGGTATGAAGCTAACGCCCGTTAAAATCTACGGGACGGAAATAATTCCTAGTCTCTTTGGGTCTCCACAGAAACGAAGTGGCACTAAAATACTACATGGAACATGGAAATCCAGTAGGTTTGTGTCGGAGTAGGTTTGTGCAGAATCGTGTTGTAAACCTTCAGCTAAGGCCACATGCGTTCAGATTTTGGTTGGAAATATCTCTGCTATTGGTTAAAAAAAAAGCTGAAATAGTACACCTAATTAGATGTTTTGCTTGTAAGATTTTGCCCGACCCGCTGACGTTTGCTTCCCTCTGCAGAACATGCCTCCACTAAGCCCTGAGAAGCCTGCCCTGTGCGCAGGATGCGGGGGCAAAATCTCCGACCGCTACTACTTGTTGGCTGTGGACAAGCAGTGGCACCTCCGCTGCCTGAAGTGCTGTGAATGTAAACTGGCTTTGGAGTCAGAACTCACCTGCTTTGCCAAGGACGGCAGCATTTACTGCAAGGAGGATTATTACAGGTAACAGATCGCAGGTGGGGGTGGGGTAGGGCGAATAAGATGGGGTGGTTGAGTTGCATGAACTCTCTAGGCTCCGAACTTTCCTGAGAAAAATAATCTCCCAGGGAGCATTCATACATATTTGCAGGGCACGTTACTTTCCCTCTCTTGGTTACTTGAGGAAACGTTTATGCAGGCATGAATGTCCTTGGCACTTAACTGGATGCACTGCCCCTTTTTGGGGTGGTAAACGTTATAAGGGAATATCAGGATCTTATCTACCACTGAAAAAAGAGAAATGACATCTAACAGTGATTCAATTGCCTTGTTGGAAATTATGGTAAAGGCAATTCACACAGGTGCTTCCCTCCCTTTCCCCTCATGCTTCCGGATCGAATGTGTGAATTGCCTATCAGAAAAACAAACAAATATTTTGCTTCTATTGGAAGAAAGGGAGGAGTGTCATTAAGTAGTTTAAAATCCTGTCCCAGGTACAGTACTGTATCTGTTCCTCCCATCATTTTTCACCACTTCCTCCCAGAGAAGTCTAGATTACAGTGTTTGGCTTATGGAAGACCATTTGAACATGTGCACATTCCCCTTGGATGCGTGTGAAAAGGCCCTCAGGTGGAAAAATCCAGGGCAGAGATCCCTACTGGGCTGCGGGATGCAAACATTTTACTTACTGCTGGGAAGTAACTGACAAGCAAGGCCTTATCTGCTCCACCGAGCTTTACAAAATGCCTTCTTCCTATAGGAAGAGCCGGTTGTTTAGAACAGCGACAGGGCAAAAGTCAAGCCACCAGGAAAGCCGCTTGCCAAATACTCTCCCCAAGAATCAGTGCAACGTCTCTGCAACACTAGTGACCTCTTACTTGCATTGCACCTGTGAACTCTTACAGATTGTGTGTTCATGCAGTTCGCTTAATCGGGTCAGGAATGCATGAGCAGAGGGATTCGCACAACCTGTTAAACTGGATTAGTGTTAATGTTAGTAAAGGCTGGGTGAATAGCACACACAAGTGCAGGCCATTTTGAATAGGTTATGTTTCGATGTATTTTGCCTATTCAGAAAAAAAACGGGTTAACTAAGTAACCAGGTTAAGAGTTGTTTTCCCACCATATCCTCTGCGGCTCCTCTCTGCGGTGGGCCCCTGCTGTGCTCTTTCCTGAGTTATGGTTGGAGTGCTGTTGATCTACCCATTCCTTAACTAGGGCCTCGAAGGAAAGGCTTGGCACAGAAGCTCTCCCGCTGGGCAGTCTGCTCCACTTTGCTTGCTAATGAGAAACTGCCCTTTGACTAGCCTGGCTATAGCCTATCTGTTAAAGAGATATATTCAAATTTTGATCAACCTCCCTTCCCAATGTGCTGAGCGAGTATTTCCCATTTTTATTGCTGTATTCCAGGAGAGCCTCAAGCATCCTTGGAACCATTTCCTATAGATTTCACAAAAAAATGGGCCATGCTCCTTATTTACTCAGCACGATATACCCTTGAACTTTGGGAGATCTATTTCCGAGTAAGGATGGGTTAGAACTGCCAATTTTATCTTATACCTACTAAAAATAAGAAAGGAGCCAAGATATGCTTCATGTTTAGTTTTATTTCTGATATTTTCAAAAACATACATTCTTAAACTTAGAATTAACCTTAAGCTTTTTCCCCCCCAGAGTTAGCTTTTTTCAAACAACCAAAGAGTGTCTTTGAATTACTGGGCTTTTCAATTTCATAGGATCCTTATGAAAGAAGGATCCTGTGCCAGTGTAAAGCGTGCTATTATTGGTTATTATATACACACACAATACAGCTTTTTTTCAAAGATTACCCATTCACTTGAATGGGGCTCCTCTGCAAATGCATAGAAGATTCCCCACATTTATCTGGTGCGCTTAGGATCCATATTTCATAGCCCCAGGCCAAATGCCTTGTTGTGGTAATAAACCCCAACTTGGGGAAGAAGCAAACTCTGTAGCCCCCTTTAGCCCGGAGGGGACCAACACTAAGCCGGTGGGTAGAAAGGCCCTCTTTCTTTGCTGTTCTTTGATTTTACGCTGCAGGGAAGGAGCTTTGCTTCTCTCTGGCTTCTGGGCTTGCCGGGTGAATGCTCTCTCCACCTGAGAAATCCCGAAGGAGCTTAGTTATATTGAGCCAGAAAGAGCATCCCCGAGCGCACACAGAGGGGCATATGCTGCAGACCTGGGACTGCCACTAATAGGGATATTTTGGGTGGTCAGTTTGGGAGTGGAGAGAAGAATGTGAGGCTGAGCTTCCGCATATGTTTGAATCTCTGTCATTTTTATTCCGGGATACTACTTTGGGGGACCGAGCTGACATTTCTGAGCACTGCCTTCTGTTATAAAATAACCCAGCATCACTGCAAACTTGAGTAGACTGATTTAAAAGCTCAGTGGGTTCAATTATTAGTTATGCTAATTTTTCCAGGCAATGATGACTAAAAGATGATTTTACTCATCAACACAAGGCAGGACATTTTTTTGGTGAACAGAGGAAATTTTGGTGGACAGAGGAAACTATGTCTGATGGGGATAGCCTAAAAATACAAGATCATAACTCCATCCCACCACAGTAAAATGCTAATTTGTTTTCAATTTCTAGAGTGGTTCAGCCTTAAAAATGTGCAATTAATCCATTGATTCCCTTAATAAAATGTCATTGCTTCACAAAATACAGTATACAAACTTCGGTACACACACACAAAAAAACAGTTTGCGTAGGAGTGGAGGTTGCCATCTTGCATTATTTTTTCGGTGGATGGAAAAGGCACCTACTCATAATATGAAAATATAGTAGGGCATTATCCTTAATTTAATAATACAATCCTAATCCTTGTAAATCCAAATGTAGCCCAGCTGAGTTCAACAGGTAAGTGGGAATAACTGTGCAAGACCCACTATGAAGTACTCCATTAACCCAATTTTCTGGGTTAGTGGAGTACAAACAGGCTGTATTTACAGGACAAACTGAACCATCAATTAACCACGCAGGATGGATGTAAACAATATGCTTGGCCGACTGGTAAATTGAAGCTATGTGATATCCCAAGAAAATAGAACTTCCCCCAGGGGAAATTAATGAGATTTATAGGATTTATCCCAAGCATATTTCAAAAGTAAGTTTCATAAAATTCAATGGGATCAATTCACAAAAAAGATGTAGTTGAGCCCAGTGTAATTTCCCTCATACAACGTTGTGTTTCTTCTGCCCCCACATGCGGAAGTTCTCCTAGTCTTTTTTGTGTACCAGATTGTGGATATAACAGAGAAGAATTTAAAGTTTAAGAAACAGCTACAACACTTAAATCCAAGGATTATCTTATTCTCATCCTCTTATAATTTTTTTTTTTGGCCCTTTTGAGTCAATTTTGACTCTTCCGGCTGCCTGGACAAGTCCTTGCAACTTTCTTGGCAAGATTTTTGGCAACTATTTTGCCATGGCTTGCTTCCTAGGGCCAAGTGAGAGTGACTGGTCAAGGTTACCCAGCTGGCTTTGAGCCTAAAGCGGGACTAGAATTCAGAGACTCCTGGTTTGCCATGCCTATATTTTCCTCTTGTCTCTCCAACTTTAGACAGCCTTTCCTGTTTGATCTGTATGAAAGAGGAGTTCAGAGACAGACCTTATCAGAAGGCCATTTTCTCCTCACTGCCTCTGGATTTAAAGAGTAGTACAGCCTCAAATGCTTTTTGAGCCAATTATGCCACCCTTACATGATCTGTAACTGTGTTACTTTTCTTTGGCCCAAACTGGTTTGAGATCAACTAGACTCAACTAAACCTTTACCCCCAGTCAATCAGGCCTGAGGGGCTGAAGTGCTGGTGCCCCACTGCTCTGGATGGGTCTCCACTAACTCATGTGCTCTTTCCCCAGAAGGTTCTCCGTGCAGCGCTGTGCCCGCTGCCACCTGGGCATCTCTGCTTCGGAGATGGTGATGCGGGCCCGGGACTCGGTCTACCACCTCAGCTGCTTCACCTGCACTACGTGCAACAAGACGTTGACGACAGGCGACCATTTTGGCATGAAGGACAACGTGGTCTATTGCCGGGCACATTTTGAGAACCTGCTCCAGGGCACCGACCCAGCCTCCTACCCACCGGCATCACTCAGCTACACCGAGCTGGCAGCCAAGGGTGGCGGCCTGGCCCTGCCTTACTTCAATGGCACCGGTACAGTCCAGAAAGGCCGGCCTAGGAAAAGGAAGAGCCCAGCTCTGGGTGTTGATCTGGTCAGCTACAGTTCAGGTGGGTTGTAGGATAATCCTCTTTGGGAGAACCTCTCAAGGGCCATTCACCAGGGATCTTAAACATATACTGGGAGTCATGCTTACTTATTACTTGAAGGATGCTGAACACCAGTTTTTCCCCCCTTGCAACTGTGTTTGTGAACTGCAGAGCAGGATCGTTTCAGAGTTTCTCAGCTGTCCACCAAATAATCTTTTTACTTTAACATTTAACAAATATCTTGGCAGAAATTATTGTCTGCAAGAGGCTATTGAATTAAAGGAAGAAAAAGAATATATTACCTGTAAAATTGGCCTTCAAGCCAGAACCGAAATATGTTTTTGGAAGGAGCATACATTGCACAGAAGTTTCCACCAGGTTAAGGGAAACATAGGGTTATGTACACACATAAACACACACACACACACAGAGAGAGAGAGAGAGAGAGAGAGAGAGAGAGAGAGAGAGAGAGAGATCTGTGATTAATTTAACCCTGGTTTCTAAATCAATTTCCTTTGTGGGATTGTGTGAATCTATCCAGTATGTTTAGGATTGTAATCTGCCACTGAATTCAAACTATATTTCAGATAAATATTGCCTGTACCCACTGCTTGTCTCAGTTTTATATTTGAAAAAATTATTTAGGAAATTTGGAAATGCAAATGTATTTCTTTTCCTTGCTTTCCTTAGCAGCATCTTCCTATCCTTCCTTCCTATCTTGCACATCCGAGTTTGGTTTATTTTACAATAAACATTTCCAGGCAAGTAGAATGAAGGCAGAAAATACGCTTTTAATGTTTTACTTTTAAATATACAAAGTACATCACTTTATGATTGTAAGGTGAAAAGTTAAAGTAAGTTAAAGTATGCCTGTAAAGTTAAAACAACTTTGCAAGGTAGGCCAGTCTGATTTGCCTTCTCTACCAATGACAAGTTGCTGAAAAATAAGGTGTTTCTTTAGATTTTAGTGTTTGTGATAGCATGGAGTTGGATCTGGGGACTTCTTAGATCAGAATATTTTTTGCTTAAAATTTGCTTAAAATGCAAATCTAACTATGGCTACCTTGAATCCAATTGTTCAATAGAGCTTCCTTTCTTATTGGAAAATAAAAGTACATTTGTCTATTTGCCAGAAAGTTCTGTTCAACTAAGTCAGCATATCTGTTTCTGACGAGAAATATTTTTAAAAAAAGTTTTCTGAGAGTGTTTAAGTTTTTGCTATTGATTTCCCTTATAAGAAAAGGCATACTTGATGTTTTGGAGTTATACAATTTATCAGAATTACTAAAACAATCCGAAAGATTATTACCTCAGCACAATCTGAAAACCTTAGTAGTACAATGCCATCACTGTGGTGGGATAAACCCTTTTTCCATTTATTGTACATCTCCAGAACGATCCCGCTATATACATTGCTAGCCTGGCACTCTACGAAATAGCTGAAATGCTCATGGTGGTGGTGGTGGGAATCGTGATCCCACCATGTATTGAAGCAGAGTTGAAACCTATTCGTCGTTCAAGTTAGAAACCAACAGCACAATCTGGTCCTTAGCTCCAATAAATTTCTTGGCGCTTATGCTCAGGAAAATGTGAGCGGGCGGTTTCCTCCTTGTTGAGAAAACACCTTTTTGAGAAAACGACGTCCCTGGTTCCGAGAGGTCCCAAAGATTGCGGAGAACCGAAGGGACTCCGCGGGACCTTCCCTTCGAAGGCTTTTGTCTGAAGAGGGCTCTGTTCGGTTCTCTTAACCCATGTGCAACCCATGTGCCTGCTCCAAATGGATACAGTTGGTTGCATCTATGCTCCGCACGAATTTGAACTTCTGAAAAGGCGGGAAGGGAGCCCGGGGCGAGAAAGACAGAACTGGTTGTTTGGGATCGGACCCCCGTGCAGGAAATAACCTGAAGCGAGGTTCCTTTTCCAAAACGGGAAAGGCCAAGGCTCTGGACTAGTTTCTCCTGTCTCCGGCGCGTCCGCTGTAGTGCCGGGTGGCAGGTCCGAGATGCGCCCTCTGGATAAAACGAGCTAACTGGAGTCGGTCGAAGGCCTGGCGGCTGTCTTCCCAGCTGCAACCCGCGAGGCTCGAAGGAGCTGGATTTTCGGGGGCTGCGCAAACCCGCTCTTTGCCCTCTTTGAAAGCCGGAGGTCCTGCACCAACCCAGAAAATGGGTTAATCCCGTAACCAGTTGAAGGCTTTGTCTGAAGAACCCCCTCTGTGCTGCTGGACAGAGTGCTCTCAGGCGGGGGAGGGGGCAGGGCAGAAGGAAGCCGAGCTGTTTTTAATTGTTCGCTGTTAATTGGAGCTGGCACCGGCACCTCTGGCAGCGGAGCCGCTTTGGGGCCAGGCGAACGGCCAAGGGAGCGCTGGGGCGCCTCTTCCCGCCGAGGCAGGCTGGCCCGCATCCAGCGGGGAGGGGCTGCCGCAGGGCGTGTCGTCCCTAGCGGCGGGGGAGAAAAGCTTGCGCCTGGGGCTAGCCTTGCTTTGAAGCGGGCAGCCCCCACTTTCTTCTCCGTTAGGAATGCGGATGGGGGAAGGGGGCTGCAAGTTGGAGCCCCCTTCTCTAGGTGGGGGCTAAAGCGGCGGCGGCCGTTTGCGCTGGTGCTCTGGAGGAAAGCGGCCTTTCCTCGCCCCACCGCCCCAGCCTTATTTCAGAGCGAAAGAAAGCGATTGGCAGTCACCCAGGTGCTTCTGAACAGCTTCGTCTTTCCCAGGTTTACTCAAGAGTTAGTCACTTAACTCTCACCTTCGCAAAGTGGCCCTTCCAATTAGATTGGTTTGCGCTGTTTTCTGCACACAAAAAAATAAGTTTATAAAGAATAAAAGTGTAAGGAAAATTCGGGAGATTTTTCTGAATGCGTTCATTTCACTGGACGTCAGGCTTGAGTTGCTTAAATTTCAGGGCACAGATATTTTAATTATATTTAACGGTGAGCTCGATTTTGTTGTAGTTTTCATTTTTGCTTTGGAGCGACTCCGTTTTAAGACTCAAATACTCGCTTCGAGAGAGTTAATACTGCCCTTTCCGAGAAGGAGTAAGCAAAAGTGAGTGCAAGACAATTTAAAAAACATACGGGGGACACCCCAGACTGGAGAAAAAGTGACGCCTCGCGGCTCTTAACTTTCTCCGAATTACGTCATAAATCCTCTCCGTTTTATTTCTTGGGTGGGAGAGTGTGCAGGAGGATTTCCAGGTCGATCGCTCCCAGAATCTATTCAAGAAGAGCAGTTCGATAGCTGCATGTGTGAAGTCTGACTGGAATCGTTCATTCGTTTATAATCGTACTGAAAAATAAAGACAAAACCAAACCGGCTACTTTTCCCAGCTAGAAAGCTTTAATCACGACGACTGAACGAATGCGCCGTATTGCTGAGAGCAAAAGAATGTGACAGTAAATAATGGACAAATAACGAAATATTTCCATGCAGATAAACATCTTTTAATAAGATGGTGCTAAATAAATTTTAGAGAATTAAATGCTAATCATAATGATTTCCCCCCAATTTAACATAGCCTGAAGTTAATGAGTTTAGAGCCAGTTTGGTTAGTCTAGTGGTAAAGACACCAAGCTAGAAAACCACAGACCATGCATTTTAGTCCCACTTTAGCTAGGAAAGCCAGCTGGAAGACTATCTCTCAGCACGATCCACCTCAAAGGGTTGTTGTGCAGAAAATAAGAGGAGGAAGGTATGTTGGATATGTTCACTGCCTTGAGTGATTGGTAAAAATAATGAACGTGGGATATAAATACATACATACAGGGTTCCATTATTCAAATCCAATAGTTTTCAATGGGAGAATTAAATACCTCTTTAAATCGTTCTTAGTTTCCTAGAACATGATGTAAATAATTCTGAGACTGGCTAGGTTGTGCCCCAAATTAGTTTGGCCCATTTCATTATTTGAGGTTGTAGAAGTAGGCAGATTTTATAATCAACACAAAGAAATGATCAGGCCAATCAGATTATCTACATATGGCTATTTTTTTCCCTGTTTCTGATCAAAGTTACTAAGGTAGGACCTGGACCTTAGTTGTGATTCAAGAAAGACTAGTAGTACCCAGTATTTTCTGCTTTATTATTGGAACTCTAAATGTTAAGGAAAATAAATGTTTTAATTCATATTCATCCAGTGGTACTGTAATGTTACACATTTACGGGAAGGGTAAAAAAATAGAGACTACCATCTATCTATCTATCTATCTATCTATCTATCTATCTATCTATCTATCTATCTATCTATCTATCTATCTATCT
>JAOYMU010101584.1:0-20147 GCA_025802295.1 Psammodynastes pulverulentus | reverse complement strand
CGATCTCTGCCCCCCCGTCAACACGAACTGCGACCGACCGGAGAGGTAGGAGGAGAACCACCGTAAAACGGTGCCCCCTATCCCCAACCCCTCCAGACGACGCAGTAGGATACCATGGTCGATGGTATCGAAAGCCACTGAGAGATCTAAAAGGACGAGGACAGAGGAATCACCCCTATCCCTCGCCCTCCATTCAAGGACAGGGTGGTTTAAGTTGAAAAAATCAGACATTGGGCTGGTGTAAGCCCTTGATGGACAGTTTCTCAAAAGATTCATGGGCATGCCTAGTATGTATGATGTCAATCTATATATTTTATAATCCCGCCTTTCTACTTTATCAGGAAAGATATCAATTAAAGCGATGTATTTTTTTCCTTCCATTGAGTTGTGTCCAATTCTCATAGACTGCCTGGACAAGTCCCTGCAGTTTCCTTGATAAGGTTTTTCAGAAGTGGTTTGCCATTGCCTCTTTCCTAGGGCTGAGAGAAAGTGCCTGGTCCAAGGTCACCCAGCTGGCTTTGTGCCTGCAGTAGTATTTATGGTCTCCCAGTTTCTAGTTTGATGCCTTAGCTACTACACCAAGATAAACATTACTTAATAATGAAGAACCTTGCAAAAACATGTATCCTATCTGCTCTTATTAGGGATAGACACTAAGTACAAATTCTGGGGGAATGTGTCCAATAGCCTGAGATTTGGATAAGAGAAGGTTCTTTTCTGAAGGTTAGAAAATTCACCTTTTCAAGCAGAGGCATTTTCAAAAGGGACTGATCCTAATAGCTGAATGATTCATAAAAAGAGAGAAAGAGATCCCCTTAGATATGGAAATCCTAAGTGGTTTAAGATTTACAAAATCTAGTAGCAAGAATTTAAGTTAACATTTGAGGAACTCTCAGAGGGCAAACTCCTCTGGAGTCACTGTCCAGGATCAGTCCAGGAGGTGGATGCAGTGCTGGGCAAAATGGCCTCTGCTAAGTCAGAATCAGTGCCCTGGCCCAAAGAATAGGGATGGCAGCAATCTCTTTAGAACAGGATCGTCAAACTTGCGGCCCATGGGCTGGATGCATCACACGCTGGCCACGTCCACGCCTGGTTTAGCGAAGGGTAAAAAAGTCGTGATACATCACATGATGATGCCGTGATGATACATCCCTGCTCTAGAACTTTAAATCATATACAAGAAGGTAACAAGAGAGTCATTTGGACTTCTCCCAGTCCCTTGGGCAGTTAGTCCTGGGCAAATGTTGCTACAAGCAATGGCTACTAAAATAACCCTTATTTACCTACCCTTGTTGAAAGTAATCTGGAATCTAATAATTCTACACTTCTTTCAATTATTCTTAAGACCAAGGACTGCAGCCATTTCTTTCTCCATATTTTCCCTATGGTTGTAATGAAAAACGTAGAAAAAGTTTCAATTTCAAAAAAGAAAAGATGCTGTGGGCAACCTACCTTCCCTATTTATCCTAGCCCTTATTAGGCAACTGGGCTTTGGAAATTGACAGCTCATTTGTCATGCATGGTCTCTCTGCCCCATCTCCCACCCCAGTCCAAGATTTAGGATTGCATTGCTGCCTTTTTCTTTTGTTCAGGTGATTTGCTGAGTAGGAGCCCTTATAATTTGGCAGACAGGTTGGGTCTTCTTATTTTTTTTGCTAAGGCAAACATTTTCTCCAGTAATTTGCTTGAAGGATGATAGATTTTGTTATCACATTTATTGTTCTCAACATATTGTTTCTTTCTGTGATTGTTTCCTCTGCTCTGCCTTTAGTTTGTCTGACCTTGAGGAGTTTGCAAAGATTGCTGAGAAAGGTTTGAACAAAAAGTTGGAGAAAGGAGATTATGAAGGTTTGGTGGAAGTTATGGGTCAACTGATGGCTGTTAAAGATAGACAGTCCAGCACAGATGAGATGTTTGAGCCCTTGAAACAAACGATTGAATTATTGAAGAATTATGAGCAAGAATTGCCTGGGGATGTCTACAGGCAACTGGAGGTGGGTGAAATCCTAGATGCAAATAAGTGAACATAGCAAAAACTCACTGACTGATTTAAGGATACGGTTTTCTTCCAGAGAAGGGTCATTGAATCCTTGACCCTAAGAGTAGTAATGGAGTTAAGAAGGTATCATCAGTGTCAGGATGAGAGATGTCAGTGTGTACAGAGTAAATCACTCCAAGTTTTCTAAAGAAAGAATGAAGCAGACATCTCAATCTGTGTGATATACACATATTTGCATGCCTCATAATGATAAAACAGCTTGTCCCAAACAAGTTCTCACAAGGTGAATTAGGATTGGTGTTTTAAATTCTTAGCAAACATTGCCAATGGATGCTGCAGTCTTATATATCTGCATTACATAGCATTTCTATTGAATTGAGAAAAAAAATCTAGAAATGGGCTACACATCCAGATTTTTAGCCCCTTAACTGCTTTTCTTCTGCTGAAGTGGCAGTTTGAAGTTAATTTTTGTAGACATAATTATTTTAAAACATGCCACATTTATTCTATTTAAAGACCTCTTCTTTGCTTGTTACTAATCTAATAACACGCATTAAGATCATGACACAGAAATATGAATTGCAGGATAAAGAGGAAGACAGTGAGGGGCACTGAAGACCATGAAAAACTATTCCCTGCTACTTAATGGGATGCAATATGTAGATGTTCCCTAATTAAAAAAAGCAAGGGAAACAATATTTATTGAGGGAAACATAACTAGCAAAGTGCCTAAGCAGCATGGTTCCTCTGTTAGAAACAAAATATCTTTTTTTTTAGCGACCAGCATTATTTTATTTATTTATTTTTTGCTTCCAGGAACTGCCAGAAAAATGGAACAATGTGAAGAAGTTGGCCATAAATATGAAACAGCAGGTAGCGCCCTTGCAGGCAAATGAAGTGGCCATACTTCGCAGGAAGTGTGCTCTATTTGATGTGGAGCAGAATAAATTCAGAGAAAGATTTCGCCAAGAGGCACCTTTCAGGTGAGGGCAAATCACTGCTGTGAAGCAATGGAAGTCTGGTGGGTTTACTGAAGGTAGCATATATTTATCTGATGGTAAGATAAAGAGAACAAATCATTTATGTAATGGGGAGGCCCATGTATGTGGCTTGTTCTTTGCACTGGAATCAGTATCCTATTATTGCAATTCTTGTGTTCTCAATGCCAAATAGCAAGAGAAGGTTAAAACAGTTACTTTTTGTAGCATCTTTTCATATCTGTCATTGAAAGATAGGTAAGTGGCATCTTTTTGCTCCTGGCATGGTTATTGCTGATGTCTTATCTTTTATTTGCCATTGCACTATGCTTGCAGTTCTGATGCATTAGTCTTGGCCTTTTCCTTGCCTGGTGTGAAATACTTAAATGATGTTGTCACCTCAGCTTGACCCAACTCTCTCCTGCAACTCCCTGGTCAGTTAATTGCTAAAAAGCTACTCTTCTGGCCTTTGTCCTCTGGGTTTTGCTACACAGTTAATCTTACTTCAGGATGCAGAATTCTGAAAGAGATTCCAGACTGTAATTTTTATATTCAGCTTTCTGGGGTTGAAATTTAATATGTTTTGTTGCCTGTTGTCTTTTATGAGTATCCCTCCCCCAGGTGCAAAGTTTATAGTTCCAAAATTGTTTTGAATCAACATTCAGGAAAGATAGGAACAGGTGCAACAAGTAAGTCAGAAGAAAGTATGAGGTGGAAGGCAAATGACAGTTGTTTATATTTCTTCCCTATGCAGTTGGACATACCATATTCTTTAATTTCCACTTAATTACACACTGGTCATTAATATTTAGCATTTAATTGCATTTGTAAGAGGAAAAGGTACACAAAACTGATTAAACTGAGTTAAAACTTGTCTCCTAGATTTGATGCAACAAATCCTTATGAAATGCTAGATGCATCCCATGCGGAGCTACAGCAAATGGAACTTACCATGACCTCAATTTGTAAATCGGGAGATTTATTTGAAGTCAATGTTCCAGACTATAAGCAGCTCAAGCAGTGCCGAAAGGAAATGTGCACTCTGAAAGAACTCTGGGATATGATCTCCATAGTGATATCTAGCATGAATGAATGGGAAGCTACAAAATGGATTGATATTAATGTTGAAAATATGGAGCTGGAATGCAAAAAGTTTGCCAAAGGCATCCGGAACTTGGATAAAGAAATGAGAGCTTGGGATGCTTTCTCAGGGCTGGACAACAAGGTGAAAAACATCCTGACCTCCTTGAGGGCAGTGTCAGAACTGCAAAATCCTGCCATCCGGGAGAGACATTGGAACCAATTGATGCAAGCCACAGGCGTGTACTTCACAATGGATGCAGACAGCACTTTGGCAGACCTGCTCAAACTCAACTTGCATAATTTTGAAGATGAAGTTCGGAGCATCGTTGACAAAGCCATGAAAGAAATGAGCATGGAGAAAGTTGTGAAAGAACTGAAAACAACCTGGGCTAGCATGGCATTTCAATATGAACCCCATCCACGCACAAATGTCCCGTTGTTGAAATCTGATGAAGAGCTCATTGAGACTCTTGAAGACAACCAGGTGCAGTTACAGAATTTAATGACATCCAAATACATTGCTTTTTTCTTAGAGGAAGTATCTTCCTGGCAGAGGAAGCTGTCTACGGCAGACTCGGTCATTTCCATCTGGTTTGAAGTTCAAAGGAGCTGGTCTCACCTAGAAAGCATATTTATTGGGTCAGAAGATATCCGGGCGCAACTTCCTGAGGTAAAAATCATCATTCCCATCATTTATGAGAATACTACACAACTGTCAGAGAGCTGTTATTAGAAATCTTGGAATTGTAGTGCTAATAAATCTGTGCAGCTCCAAACTGAGGAAAGCAATTCAATTCCCAGGATTACAATTCTTTAGGGGAAACCGTGACAGTGAAAGCAATGTGAGCAATTTTAAATATTTAATGTAGACAGCTCTGCTGGATAAGGTGGCATAAGTAAAGGATGCAAATATACCATGATAAAAAGTTGCTTGAGCTCTTGCAAAGGATAAAATGGCTGATGCATAGTCTGCTAAATAAATGGTCATTGCTTATCTTGTAATTTCCAGACTAGAATTTATGGTGTTTTCTGTAGCTATAAGTCTGAGGTGGCTGGGTTATGTTTGGAGAGGAATTCCTCATCTTGATTTGCATCCTGTTGCATATTTGGGTGAGGGCACTGCTCAAAAGATTTGAATGTGTAATAATAATAAACACCTTTTTGAGAGACAGGTGCAAGAAATCGGTAAGACTCATGTTTTCTCATTTATAGGATTCCAAACGTTTTGAGGGAATTGATGCTGACTTTAAAGAACTGGCTTATGATGCTGAGAAAACCCCAAATGTAATAGAGGCAACTAAGAAGCCACAGCTATATGAGCAATTAGAAAATATTCAAAACAGGTGCGTTAAGTTACACATACCTGAATTGTGTGCTTTCCTATTTCTAGGTAGGTAAGGATAACCCTACTTACAGATTCCTTTTCTGGGATGAATGATTAAATCTGGCTTTAAGATAACTTTTCAGTCACTTGAACTGTTCTTTTTATAATATGCAGAGTTAATTATGTTCTTCAGTTGCAAACAGAGGTGGATGTCCTGTGGCTGTGGACTCTGGAATGCCCCGAATGAGTAGGCCAGAGCCTCTTCTAAGATTCCAACATTTTGTAAAGGGAAGTATTTGTTTGTCTATTAGACTTAAAATTCCACCTTTTTCTGTAGGAGCTCAAGGCAGGGCTCCCTCCACCTATTTTTCCCACAACAATCCCTGTGTGGGAGACTGGGCTAAAGAAGAGTGACAGGCCCAATTCACTTAGTGAGTATGTGTGACTGAGGATGGATTGGAACCTGGGTCTCCCAGCTCTTAGTCCAACATCGTTATTATCTCTACTTTATTATTATTCTCTGTACACAAAGAATAATCCCTTTTAATGAATTAATTAATTTTCAACTTAAAGCACAGTAGCTGTACAGATAGTCCTCAGAATTATGACCATAATGGAACCTGCCTATCATGTAACTCATGCTGGTCATAAAAAGGGTTGGTCATATGACAAAGCGAGTTTATAATCATTTTAGCGGTGGTAGTTAAGTAAATCATCGAACGATGGTGTGCTATAGGTGCAATTTTATTAAAAAACTTTTTTTTGGTTAAAAATGCCCCTTTTTGGCAAAACCAGCTTAAAATGTGGCCATGTGACAGCACTTCGGTTGCTTGGCCATGTGACAGCACTTTGGACCACATTTATGGCCATTTGCACCACCCTATGATCTTGATGGAAGGGGGGCGGGCACTGTCTTCAAATTTGTGTTGCAAGTATTTATTTATTAAGCTTATATACCGCCCCATCTCCGAAGACTCGGGGCGGTTCACAGCATGGTCAAAGTAAAACAATATACAATTACAATTAAAATACCAATTCCACTAAATTCAACTCTAATTCCATATTTAAAAGCCCCACCTAAAATCCCCTTGGTCACCCCAGGCCAGCCTGCCGGAAGAGCCAGGTTATGACTTTGCATACAAACATAGAGTATAAATTTAAAGAGCTTACACAGAAACAAAGCAATTTGTAAAAGAAATATGTTCTAGAAATTTATAGGTTTAAAAAAGCATCCAGTAAGAAAGAATAAAATGAATAAAAGAATAAAATGAAAATAAATAATATTTTCTGTTTTTTAAAAATGCTGAAAAATTGATAGAGTTAGCTAATATAAACATATTAAATTTTCAGGAATTGAGTTTAAGTTAAATCAGAATTCTAATAAAGTATGTAGTAAACAGCTCGAAAGCCAATGTATATACAAACTACAAAATACAGTTTATTTATTTATTTATTATTATTATTATTATTACTACTGGTATTACTTAGGTAGTCACAACATAATATTTTGTTTTCCCATTAACTAATTTCTTCTGTCTGTCCATATTAGATCTGTTTTTCCTAGCTGTTCCCACAAAATACAAGGCAGCTGTTTGTGGGTATTAAAATCTCAGGTTTTCCCATGTAACCTTTTATTCAACATTTTATGGAAAAATAACTTTTAGAGAAGGGTGAATAAGGCAAGTAAGAAACAGAGGCATCATAAACTAAGCAATTAGTATTCTGTTGTAAATTTTCTAATTTTCAGAGCTTAGATAAAAACAAGATACCTATATCATTTTTTAAAAAATAAAAATAGTTTAAGATTTAAACATCTCTTTGTATTATTTTTGCATGCTTTCTCATGAGGGTAAAGTATTAGGGCTCTAATTTACAATAGCCAGTAAATTTAAATAAGCTTGTAGTCTTTTCACAGTTCTTTCCTGATCAGTTGCCTGAACCTTTCCAATTTGCTACCCAAGTCTGCTAATTGCTCCCCAAGTTATCGCATTGATGCAACAATGATGCCAAATACTGATTAAATGAAGTTAAATCAGTAAAGCAGACCTATTGCTTTCCATTGTTCATCTTACAGACATTCGGAGAGTTATATAATTAAGCATTGTAACATTTCCCAATCATTTGATTAACTGCTGCACGGCCCAAATTTAACAGACCTTTCGGAAAGAATAGATTGAACAGTGTTTCAAGACAAACAAAGAAGTAATATGATGCTGTTATCATTTTTCATGTCAGATAGTTCTGTGTCAAAATGAAGAGCAGGGAAAACATTTCTTATAAACTAGTAATTCAGCTGCATGCATTTGTATAGAAATAAAACCAGAAGGGATAAGATAATAACTACAATTTGCTATTGGTTATACCTAGTAAACTTATGGTTGTCAGGCTAATCCCTTAATTATTATCATTTTCTAAATAGAATATTATCACATTTTCAGACAATTAATATTGTCTTTCCAATGGAATCTGCATTTCTAGGGGACAGGTGACCCAAGCAGACCTCAGTCTTGTGAGATTTTTTTTTTAAAGTAGGAAATTTTTATCCATCAACAAAAATCTTATTCGAAACAGGAAACTCAGTAACGGAACCCCACAAGCTTACACTAGTATTAATCTGCCCATTCAAGTACAAGCCTATAGATCAGGTTTAAATTGTAGACGGATCTGCTCAAATCCCCACTTTAAGACTGACAAGAAAGCACAAATCAGTACAGGATCAGTAGCAGCAAACAATGATATTCTGTTTTATTTAAGTTATTAAAGATCAAAATTCCACACAAATCGATTTTGCATCATACATTTGGTTAAAAGAGGAAAAGAATGATGGCAGAAGTTGATGTCATTTCACAACTGCTCTCACTTCATTGAATACTTCATACCCAGGTCTGTCTGTCAGTTTGTCTGTCTCTCCCCCTCTCTCTCTTTATCAGTCAGGTGAATCAGAGTTTTGGCACAGTAAAGGATTGAAGGTGAAGAAATTCAAACAATTCAAGAGGAAGTCTATCTGCTCAGATGAACATTATTTTTTTTTCTGAAAGCAAGAAAGCAGGGCAATGTTTTGGCCCTGAAAACTATAAGCATTCCTAGATTGATTTGTTCATTCATGTGTACATGCATGTGTGCACAGCCGCCCACCAGTATAACTTCAACTCAACCTGATAACACTTCTCTAAAACTAACGAAATTTTTTAAAAAATAGAAGAGAAAAAGAGCACCCAGAATAAGTTTAACATTCGTTTATATAGTGATGGGCAACTCATTTTCTCTTCTCTGCATCCCTTGGATCCTTTCTGACCATGATTGCTCACGTTTGATACCATTAAGATGATCAATGGAGGAAACTTAATCCAATGAAAAAAGAATACACTTTTTACTCCAACCCCCATAAATCTTGGTCCCGTCTGGACATGGCTTGGATGAATGGAGAATTAGGGGAGGAGGTTGACAAAATTGAAATTGGGACAAATATTTGGACAAACCACAACCCGCGTAACATAATTTGGAAGGGACAGAAGAAAAGGAGACAGAGATGGACAATGAACACCCAGATTATTAAGGAAGAAGCCTATATTCAGAAAATGCCAAATGAAATGGGTTTCTTTTTCGAAGAAAACATAAATCTGAAAATCTCTACACAGATGATTTGGGACACTGTGAAGGCATACTTTAGGGGAATTACTATAGCTTACACGGTTAAAAGGAATAGAGAGAAAAATAAACAAAGATTGGATTTAATGCGAAAGATTAAGGTGTTAGAAGGAGATCTGCAAATGAAACCACAAGATGGAAAAATAAGAGGGGAATGGGCCCTGAGTAAACACAAGTTGAATATATTAGAGCAGGAAGAAAGGGCCAAAGAATTAAAATTTGCAAAACAGAACTTTTTTGAGAATGCTAATAAGCCGGGTAAATGGTTATCTCATAAAATAAGGAAAGAAAGAGATCAGAGATTAATTTCAGAACTGTATGATGAGGAGGGGGTACTGCACCGTGATATGGAGGAGAAGAAAAAAAATATTCAGAAGTTTTTTGAAAAATTGTATAAGAAAGAAGATAGTGAGATAGGGTGATATTTGGGAGATAATAATCTGGGTGAACTAGAACAAGAACAGAAAGAAATTTTAAACAGAGAAATAACTGAATTAGAATTGGAAAAGGCGGTACAAAAGCAAAAGAATAACAAAATGCCAGGCCAGGATGGAATCCCTGCAGAAGCTTATAAAAACCTATTTGATAGTTTCAAAAATTTCTTACTGAAGGTGTACAATGAGGTTTTGGAAAAGGCGATGATACCTACATCCTGGGCAGAGGTGTTTATTTCCCTGATCCCGAAAGAAGATAGCGACCAGAAACAAATTAAAATTTTTAGGCCAATATCTTTATTAAATGTTGATTATAAGATCTTCGCCACAATAATGGCAGAAAGAATGAAATTAATTCTGAAGGACATAATACACCAGGATCAGAATGGCTTCCTTCCAGCAAGGCAAATATGTGATAATACAAGGATGGTGTTAAATGTCCTCGAATATTATGAAGAGCACCCTGAGAAACAAGCTGCGTTGATCTTCTTAGATGCCCAAAAGGCCTTTGATAATCTCAGTTGGCAGTTCTTAATACAACAAATTGTTAAAATGGGATTTGGGAAGAGATTTGAAGGGATGGTAAGAGCAGTATACCTGACACAAAAGGCGAAAATATTGATAAACGGAGATTGTACAGAGGAGGTAGGAATATATAAAGGAGTGAGACAAGGATGCCTGATGTCTCCTCTGCTTTTTATTTTAACTTTGGAAGTACTTCTTACAAGAATTAGGAACAATAAAGAGATCAGAGGACTAAAAATAAGAGAGGAAGAATACAAAACACAGGCCTACGTAGATGACCTAGTGTTCTTTGTTGAAGATCCGCTATTAACTGGAAATAAATTAATATCTGAGATAGAAAAATATGGGAGGGTTGCCGGCCTGAAAATTAACAAAGAGAAAACTAAAATGTTGGTGAAAAATATGACACTTAAGAATAAAGTAGAATTAGAACAGAGATTGGGATTGAAAGTCGAAAAAAAGATTAAATATTTAGGAATCTGGCTAACGGCAAGATGCTCCTCAATTAAAGATGACAATTATAAAGTACTGGTTCAACAAATTAAAAGGGACTTTGAGTCGTGGGAGAAGTTACAGGTTTCATTGATGGGCAGAATAGCTATTATAAAAATGAGTATACTACCGAAATTGTTATATCTTTTTAGGACAATCCCGATTAAATTAGATGCAAAATTTTTCTCAGAGCTTAATAGATTAACTACCAGATTTATCTGGACAGGAAAGAAAACGAGAATTAACTTAAAAGCATTACAGGACGATAAAAGCAGAGGCGGATTTGGACTCCCGCATTGGGAACTATATTATCAGGCATCCGCGCTTATGTGGATTAAAGATTGGATTATATTAAAGAATAAGAGGAGGTTGTTAATTGAAGGGCATAATCTACAGAGGGGCTGGCATGCCTTTTTATGGGACAAAAGAGAAAAGACACATTCATATTTTGCTAGACATCAAATAAGAGGATCTCTGATTAAAATTTGGGAAAAGGTAAGGAAAAAGCATTATATGAAACTGCCAAGATGGGTTTACCCGATGGAAGCAGTGGTATACCCAAATGTGATTGCCAATAAAAGAATATGATATACAGAATTATTAGATGCCCAGGGGGTTCTTCTAACAAAGGAACAATTAAAACAAGTAGATATAGATTTAGAATGGCGGATATACTTGCAAATCCAAAATAGGTTTAAATCTGACCAAAAGGAGTATGGATTTGAACCCAAAAATTCAATATTAGACTTGATAAAGACGACAAATTGATCACAAGACTCTACAAATGTTTGCTGGAGGTTGATTTGGAGGAAGAATGTGTGAAGGGCTCGATGATCGTTTGGGCACAAAACATTGGTCACAACATAGAATTGGAGGAATGGCAGAAAATATGGACGAGGAACTGCAAACTGACATTATCAATGGCCTTTAAGGAAAATCTATATAAAATGGTTTATAGATGGCATTTGACACCATCAAGATTAGCCAAAATGTATCCGAATGTTAAATCGGATTGCTGGAAGTGCAAGCAAAAGGAAGGGACTTTTTACCACATGTGGTGGTCTTGTGCAATCGCAAAAATTTTTTGGATTAAAATAAGAACCTGGCTACAGGAGATTACAGAGTGTAAATTAGAACTGAACCCAGTGCTGTTTCTATTAGGAATGATTAAAGGGAAGGTTGATAAGCCCTCTCAGTGACTTATAATACATATTATTACTGAGGCTAGGATAGTATACGCTCAGAATTGGAAGCTAGAAGATCCCCCAGCAGAGGAAGTCATAATACAAAAGGTTTTGGAATGTGGGGAAATGGATAAACTCACTATGGAGTTAAAGGGAAAGGAGGAAACGCAGTATTATGCGATATGGGACAGATGGTATACGTGGTTGAATAACCGAAACAAGGCTATTGTGTAAATATTTATGGGAATGATAAGGAAATAACTGACATGATTTTTGTTGTAATTGTTTTATTTTGATGAATGAAATAAATAAAAATTATATCATTAAAAAAAAAAATTGGTGAGCAGAAGCAAATTGGCCACAGAATTCCTGGAGCTTAGCTGTCTAGTTGCTATACTCTTCAGACAGGACAAAGTTATGACAGGAAAAGGTTGCATCTGAACATCCCCAGACCAGCTCTCAAAAGCTTCCTGCTTCCTGCTCTGCACTGAGTGATGCTACATCTCATGGTGTGTCAAATAATTTGTATGAAAGGTTGCTTGCTAGGCTGTGATTTTGGGGAATCCAGCTTAGAGAGTGAAAAAATGGGTAATATTTTCTTGAATTTCCACCTGTCTCTAGATTGAAACATTTCTTTTCTCCAGATCTCCTACCTGTCTCAGGTCAGCCACACTGTATTTATGGGGACACTCCAGGAGATAATGCCGGTGGTCAAGCCTTCAAAGAACAATATCATTAGTATATTAAAATTTGTTCTCCACTACATCCCAGAAATTTTATACAACATAAAACAAAACCCTGATGAAACAATAAGAACTCTTGCTTCATTTCTCGTGCTCCATTTCTGCTTTTTCATTCATTCATTCATTCATTCATTCATTCATTCATTCATTCATTCATTCATTCATTCATTCATTCATTCATTCATTCTTTTATTGTGTCTCTCTTCCCAACCTTTGCGTTCACCAAGCCATTGTATCACAAGATACTTTTTACTTCACACATATTTCTTGATATCAGATCAAGAAATATACCGTTGTTCTATCTCTCCATTTCTCAGAGATCACAAGAAACACACTGATGGTACTCAGGGCCAAATTGGATACTGATACATTGAGATTTTTTCTTTTAATTTTCTAGCAATATTTTTTACAATCATACATATCAGATTACACAGGTTTGGGATTAGCAAATCAGACCCAACAACACCCCCAGAAGTCTTCTGTGTCATCCAATACAAGCCCCTATTCTCCTGACTTGGAAGAGATGGAAACAATATTGCTCCTCTTCTTTTCTCTCTCTCGCAATGCTTCTGGAACTCATTTGGGACCAGCCCACTTTTCAGGCAGAAAGAGAGAAAGAGATAGCTAAAGACTAGAATTCTGCTATGTCCAAAACAGCCAATACTGAAACAGAAGTATTCCACTGCTCTTGCTGAGTTACCATGTGTGATAAAGATGGCGATAAGCTTGGGAATGTATACATAAAGGAACTTCTGTGGAGGCAGCCGTGTCTATCTGATGAATGAAAGTGATGCAAAAGGTATCTGCAAGTGATGGTAAGCACCCAGATCCACATACAATCTCTGACTGATTCATCTGGAAGCAGAATGCTTGCTTATTATTATGTCGGAAGGCTGGAGTCAGTTAGGATTAATATACTGGAGAAGGGCCTCTTACGCCTCTGACTCACCTCTTACTGATCTCCTTCAGGGCGCCACTGCGACAAAGGACAAGGTAATCACCCAGTAGCTTCAGCTGCTCACGATTCTGATAGATCTGTTTCATTTGCTCTACATGGTCATAGAGGGTTTCATTCACCAGCTTCAGGTCAATCAAGGGTTGATTTTGAATTTTGGCTAGGAATTTCAGAGCCTGGCAACAAATCTGACAGAGACAACAAGATGAGAATGTTCTTCTAAAAGCCCCTAAGGGACACCTAGGAAATGCAAAAGAATATTATAATTTATAAAAAGAAATCCAGATAGTGCCATTCTCACTGGCTCATGTTCTAGTAAGTACTTCTTATAATTTGAACTGGATATTTGTTTGTTCATTTAATTAATTAATTAATTTGCCACCCATCTCACTGTGGGGCTACTCCAGACAATTTATAATAATAAAAGGGAAGAAAATGAAAAGAGTTTGTGTTCTGATAACTGAAATTGTGTCTTGAGAAAAGTATACTTTTTTTCTTTACGGAGCTTGGCCATAATTAGAGGATAGAAAAAGAAAACAGTGTAACAGTTCAGAAGTTGAAAAATCCTAATCAGAATGCTACTTTACCCATAGATTTCTCACTTTATGGTCCCTGCCACCTTGAGCTAAATCAGTATTTTCCAACCTTAACAACTTTAAAATGTGTGAACTTTGGTTTCCAAAATTCTCCGGTCAGCAGTGGGGAATTCACTTGCTGAGAATGAGAGGTAGGTAGGTCACATTTTGCTAGTCTGCTGTTTAAAACCTGCACCTATTTGAGCTAACGTGCAATGCATGTAGGGGCACAAAGGAAGGAGATCCTTATAGATATTCTCAAGCTTTTCGGTTTCATAATGAAAACTGCAGTCATTTTGTGACTATAGTTGTGCAGTTGGGATTTAAAAGAGATATGAGAGACAATTTCACATAACAGAGCTTATATACTCTATGCCTCCCTCCCACCATAACTGGGCATACCGGATATCTGGAAAGATCCCAGTTATGAATTAGACGTGAAGGTATCACAGACTCTTCATCTTGGTGGCAATTGTCACAGTAATAGAGGCCAGTGAATGAACACAGCTTAGGCTTCACAAAGATGAAACCAATCTGCCTGGAGCAGCCTAGAAAGGAAAGACAAAATGTTAAGATCATCTTAAATTGCCAGACTCTGACTCTTGGCTATTGGAGACGCTTCTGTATTTAGGCAACCTACTTCCTAGCTGCTGTCTCCAAAGAAGTCAGTTTTCAGTTCCCATAATTCATTTGTTGACTAGGCCACTGCCTATAGTAAGAGGAAGATATTAGAGCTGAACCAAAGCTCAGCCTTAATCAGCTCAGCCTTAATCTCTAGATCAGGGGTTTACAATCTGCGGCTCTGGAGTCACATGTGGCTCTTTCGGCCCTCTGTTGCGGCTCCCTGTCGGCTGATGCCGCCACTTGCTGGCCCCACCCCTCCCCTCCCTATCACTCCTCGTCTGGCCTGAGAAGGTAAGGATGCTGGCGGGGGGATGGAGACTTGCTCCCTGTTCCAGAGCAGGAGGTGACTGGATGGGAGTGTATGATGTCAAGTTGGCCACGGCCACCCAGTCACACCGGTTGTTAAATTATTGGCTCCCAGTGTTTTCTTTTCTGTGGGAAATGGGTCCAAACAGCTCTTCGAGTGTTTAAGGTTGCAGACCCCTGCTCCAGATCTATGTTTCTTGAGTATGAATGTGCCTGTGTATGTAATATGTACACACACACACACACACACACACACACACACACACACACACCTCCTGCCTTTATTACACAACTATATATTTTTATCTACTGCTCAATATACACCAAGCAAGGACCCTCCTTTTTCCTGTGTCACTTTTTTATTTTTAGCAGAAAGAAAGCCCAAAGCCAAAACTATCTTTGGAATAGAACTATTTGTTATTTTGATTTTAGTGCCTAGAAATATAATAATGTATTCTACTCTGTGGCTGAAAAGAAAGATAGATCACTTTAGAAATCAGGAAATGTGACCTGATCTTTCATAAAAGCATAGCTTCTTGTTGATTATTTAGTTTTATTATCAGATGTACTAGTAAAGATATAACCATTAACTTTTCTCTTGTTCACAAAATTATCTTAGGAATAAAATAGATCCCCATATTTTCTGGTTAATAGACATTTCTGCACTTCATTGTAAGAGTGTCATAGGCATTACCTCGTCTCTAGACTGAGCTCTATACTGAAGAATTCTTGGAAATTTCCCACTTACCCAAATTGCAAAAACTGTATATTTGTTAAATTACAGATACAGGAGTAGTCCAACGTAAGCAATGAAAAACTAAACGCTGAATGTGTTATTCATTCATTCATTCATTCATTCATTCATTCATTCATTCATTCATTCATTCATTCAAAGAAAAGTGTAGTCTGATCACCAAGTAGATTAATCTATGATCTACTTAGAGATGACAATGAAGATTATGAACTAGAGAACAATATCCACAGATGGCTTCACAAACTGCATTTGCTCATAAGACCTGCCTGTCACACATTGCCTGACCTTCCTACATCTTTTTTCCTGTGTACTTATAACTGCTGAACTGTAAATAGACCAGCTTTTCACTGAGCCAGAAATGAGTTCATCATGCTAATTAGAGATATACAAAACAAAGTCACTTCCAATAATCTATGCATGCACCTTTAAAATTTTTCAAGCTTTCCTTTACCATCTTTTTTGGCAAATAGCTCTATAAACAAAGTGTAGTTTTGGCATTCAAAATGAACCAATTACAAAAAAATAGAACAATCAGACATTTCAGGACTGCCCCCCAGCCTCTCAGTTATTCCAGCTTAAGAATTTCTTGTTATTTCTACCAGATAAATTAATATTTGGTCATAAGAAGAAAGAAGAGATCTAGTGAAACAAAGGCGTACGATAATAATGACTTAAGACTTTTATGTTTCAATAACTTACCACTACCCATGATTAATCTGGAGTTATGTTAGCGTTAATGCTGTAATAACAAAGACCGCCAACATCTTGTGTTCTAAAATCACATTAACTACAAATGAACACAAGGAGAAGTAAAATCCTCAATTTTGGTTGTTTAATTGGAAGAGAAAATATATTTTAACTTACTAAAAAAAGGCTTTATGTAAGTTATCTTTTTGCAAATATCCCATACATCCCTACCTGCACATATGAAACTTTGGCAGTCCAGGCCTTTCTCCATAGGAATGGCAACCAGGTACTGCAGCAAATACCCATTTTCCTTAACAGTATTCTTCAAGATTGCCTGTGAATTGCCATCCAGGTTGCCTCCAAGTGTGAGGGCCTCCTCAGCCATTTCCAGATAGGACATTAGCACCCGGCGGACCAGGTCTCGCCAATCAGTTGCCTCCTCTGCATTCTCAGCTCTCAGCTTCAGCACTGCTTTTGAAGTGATGATCTTGAAGAATGCAGGTCCACCCAAGCTCACATCTGGCAGGATATCTTGGATGGTTTCAATTCCAAAGCTGTTGTTCAGTATCTTTTTATCATTTTTGGCTTTGAAGCATTTCAAGGCTTCTAAGGACAAGGAGAATACCAAAGGGACCCATGCTTTTTCAACTTCCAAGTACAGGACAGATTCCTTGACTGCATCTAACTCGGGTTTCAAGGCACATGACCAGTCCAACTCGGTTGGGCCAGTTCTACTGTACACCGAGAAGGAAGGCAAGTCACCAGGTGGTCCACCTTCGAAGAGATCCTCAAAATCCTCTACAGTCTCAGGGCACTCTAGAATTTTCCATCCTTCATCCTGCTGTAGCCTATACTTTTTTAGGGCCTCATGCAGCCGGTCCAACCAGTCCTCTGCTTCATCCCGAGAGGAAGCCCGAAGACACAATCGTTTGTTGGAAAAGACTAGCTCAAAGCGCCCATCACTGTGAGCCCGTCCTAAGGACTCGCATCTCAGCAGAGAACAGTTTTCTACACATACTCGCTTCTCACAGTCTACAAATAGCCGCAACTCTAGAGGTGAGAGCTCACAGAAAAACTCTTTCCAGATGCCCATAGGTCCTCGACGTTCCAGAGTCCCCAACTTCAGCAGACCCCGAAATGGATTGGAAAGACCTACAAGTGGGGAGAGGAATTGCTTTATGCACTCTCTAGCACAAATGACATTTCTGTAAAGCAGCAAAAATGGATGCTCCCATTACTATAAAATCTTCTAACCACCATAGAAATCTCTCCTCCCATTCCACTTCATCTTTTCTCCCTTAGTCAAAACACAAGTTACCTATTTGTCTCCGATGAACAACACTAAAGCCCTTCAGCTCCCTCCCAGGAGACAGTTTGGGTTTGCTGAGCTCTGCTGAGGATACAGAGAGCTCGCCTTGATCTGGGACTCTCAATGGCATGGCAGGTTGGCTACTGGTAAGCCTCTCCAGTGAGGTGCTGGGAGAACTGGAGAGGCTTTTTTCTGTTTCCTCAGGAAGGGAAGGAAGGTAAAAATCATCTTCAGTGATCCAACTTCTTTTCTGTTGAAAAATAATACGAAGCAAGATAACATTTGTGCTGTTACTCGAACAAGTTATTCTTCTGGCTTTGAATTACTTGAATTCAAGATGCAAGAAAATATTGTCCTTCGCAGGACAGCCTCCTCTTATTGCTATCATGTCTGTACAGAATGTATTTTTTTTTTACATTGCTCAGATTTGATGGCGCCCAGGCTGAGATGGGAAGCAAGAATGAGTGAAAAGGACTGTGATTAAGAAATGTGGAAAAAATGGTGGGATGATTCTGAACTTTACAAGGTTTATCCTTCTTAGAGATTTTTCTTGCAAGTGACCAGCAAAGCAAACATCTTCTAATTGAGTATTATGTTAAATGACTTGTTCTGAGACCTTGCACTATAAATACTGGTAATTATCATTACTGCTTTTGGACTTACTGATCAGTTAAAAAAAACATGATCCAAACTTACAATTTAAAGCACCAAGAAAACTGGTAAATCAATTTAAACAACCCGATTTAAAAATTCAGCCTGGGCAAATCAGAATTTAATTTTTAAAATTCTATTAATTTTGAACACTATAAACACATACATATACACATAGAAATATAAGTAAAACTGAAAACTGTTTTGTTTTAATTTTCATATCATCAGGAATAATTCTTACAAAAATTTGGGAATGCCTGGGAAAATATTAGACACTGTCTTTCAAAGGTATTCCACAGTCTATCTTTGGATGTGGAATAGATGGGTGATTTTTGGGAAAAGTGATCTAGGAAAGGTGACATCACTTCCTATTAAATATGACATACAAACTGGCTCAAAGCCAGGAATAAGGCACTGCAGCTAGGAGGAAATGAAGCCAAGGACAGGAAGTTTCAGTGCAGCTGCAGGAAAAGCATTTCCGGACCTGTAAAGGAACTTCTTAATCAACATAATTCATTTGTTGTGAGGCCCCTAGCTGGTAAATGGGACAGATTTGTCATTTCTCATTTTTATAAAAAAAGTGATAATAAAAATATGGTAATACTTTACACTTATGATAAATCTGTACGGGTACAGTAAATGGCTATTTGTATTTAAGTAGATTTGTTTGTAGTTTCCAAATCTTTTTTTCATCTTGGATTTGTGTAAATTTAGTTACCTGATAGTGTTTGTTAATCGCAGTTCAATAAATACCAATTAAAAAATATGTAGGGAGATATGATGAAGTTGTCAGACTCCTAAACAATGAGTTAATATCCTATGATAAACAATTAACTCAATTTCCAATGGGCTACTTCAGGAAGATTTTAAAAAAATCATTTTTTAAAATGCCTTTTACTAAAAATTAATGTCTATTTGGCATCCCAAAGGTACAAATTTTGGCAATATAAATAGCCTTCCAGAACTTATTGAACTATAGCAGAAATACGAAGGATGGCCAAGGACCACCTTATTATTTGAGGAGAGCCAAGACCAAGCAATCCAGACAACCCAGGATTTCCTTTTGCTTTATTAAGCTTATTTTTTTTTAAAACCATCCTAAGCTTATTCCAGAATTACACTAAAGTTTTCCACGTTTTCAAAACAATACAGAACTAGGCTGACTCTTTTGGCAATATTATTACTACCGGTAATTTTTGGCAGTGTGGCTAGAAAGAGCTCTGGAAGCTGCAAAAACAAACAAAAACACAACAGAACAGAACAAAACAAGTAATTCTTACAGGGCAGGCCACTGGTGAGACTGGTGAAAGAAGCTGGTCTGTTCCTGGAAGGTTTCCTTCATAACCATTGACTTCACTGGTCCAGGTTTTAGCTCCACTCTTGAGGTTGCAATGAATTTGGGACACATCCACAGGTTCTTTGGTCACAATTAGTGTGGCTAGCATAGAGGTCTGTTGGACACCAACAGATTCTCCACTCTTAGATAAACTGGAAAGCTGTGAATTTGTCATTATTGCAGGTACCATGATGTCAACAGGACCTTTTGCCATTACAGTATGAGGAAGGTGCACAGTGCAGAAACTGGTGGCAGGGCAAGGGCACTCTGGTGGGGAAGACGGAGAGACAATGTGTGCTTCATGAACTCCTACAGATTCCAACTTTCTCTGTGTCCTGGTAAATTCTGCTAACACTCTGGAAAGAAATATAAAAATTTAAAACATTTGCAAGAGAGAGATCATCTCCAGTAATTATATCTTTCAATGTACCACATGGAGTCCAGAGATAAGATGGGTATCAAGGATGTCTGAAGTTTAGTCACATATAATTCAACACATTTAATAACTGTTAATTTGTTCTTTAAAGAAGGGGTTTCCAAC
>JAOYMU010101577.1:0-11895 GCA_025802295.1 Psammodynastes pulverulentus | reverse complement strand
TCAATCTTTCCCAGCATTAGGCTCTTCTCCAGTGAGTCCTTCCTTCTCATTAGGTGGCCAAAGTATTTAAGTTTCATTTCAGGATCTCACCTTCTAAAGAGCAGTCAGGGTTGATCTCCTCTAGGACTGACCAGTTTAATTGCCTTGCAGTTCAAGGGACTCTCAGGAATCTTCTCCAGCACCACAGCTCATATGCCTCAGTTCTCTAGTTCTCAGCCTTTCTTATAGCTTTCTAGTTCACAGCCATACATTGCAACTGGGAAAACCATAGCCTTGACTATACGTATTTTTGTTGGCAGTGTGATGTCTCTGCTTTTCACTATGCTGTCTAGATTTGCCATAGCTTTCCTCCCCAGGAGCAAACACCTTTTAATTTCTTGGGTGCAGTCCCCATCTGTGGTAATCTTGGAGCTCAGGAAAATAAAATCTGTCACTACCTCTATTTCTTCCCCATCTATTTGCCAGGAATTGAGAGGGCCGGATGCCATGATCTTAGTTTTCTTAGTTTCAAATCAACTTTTGCACTCTCCTTCTTCACCTGCATTAAGAGGCTTTTTAATTCCTCTTTACTTTCTGCCATTAGAGTGGTATCATCTGCATATCTGAGGTTGTTGATATTTCTCTAGGCAATCCTAATTCCAATTTTTGATTCATCTAGCTCTGCCTTTCTCATGATGTGCTCTGCATATAAATTAAATAGGCAGGGCGACAGTATACAGCCTTGCTGGACTCCTTTCCCATTTTTGAACCAATCAGTGGTTCCATGTCCAATTCTTACTGTTGCTTCTTGACTGCATATAGGTTTCTCAAGAGACAAATAAAATGGTCTGGTACCCCCATCTCTTTAAGAACTTGCCACAATTTGTGTGATCCACGCAATCAAAGGCTTTAGCATAATCAATGAAGCAG
The DNA here is from genome assembly GCA_025802295.1 of Psammodynastes pulverulentus. NCBI lineage: Eukaryota > Metazoa > Chordata > Lepidosauria > Squamata > Psammodynastidae > Psammodynastes > Psammodynastes pulverulentus. The sequence goes on along the minus strand of JAOYMU010101577.1, from coordinate 10,986 downwards.
AAGTAGATGTTTTTCTGAAACTCCTTAGCTTTCTCCATGATCCAGTGTATGTTGGCAATTTGAACTCTAGTTCCTCTGTCTCTTCGAAATCTTGCCTGTACTTCTGATAGTTCTCGATCTACATACTGCTGGACCCCAGCTTGTAGGATTTTAAGCATAACTTTACTAGCATGTGAAATGAGTACAATGGTGCAGTAGTTTGAACATTCTTTGGCATTGCCTTTCTTTGGAATTGGAATGTAAACTGACCTTTTCCAATCCTGAGGCCATTGTTGAATTTTCCAAATTTGTGGCAAATTGATTGTAATACTTTTACTGCATCGTCTTTTAAGATTTTGAATAGCTCAGCTGGAATACTGTCACTTCCACTAGCTTTCTTGTTGCTAGAGATTTCCTAAAGCCCATTTCACTTCACATTCTAGTATGTCTGGCTCGAGGTCAGTGTTAAGTTGTTAAGTTTATTCTTATATAGTTCGTCTGTGTAATTTTGCCACCTCTTTTTAATCTCTTCTGCCTATGTTAGGTCCCTGCCATTTTGGTCCTTTATCATGCCCATCTTTGCATGAAAGGTTTCCTTCATATCTCCAATTTTCTTGAAGAGATCTCTGATCCTCCCTATTCTATTGTTTTTTTTTTATTTCTTTGCAGTATTCATTTAAGAAGGCATTTTTATCTCTTCTAGTTATTCTCTGGAATTCTACATTCAATTGGGTGTAACTTTCTCTTTCTCCCTTGCCTTTCGCTTCCCTTCTTTCCTCAGCTATTTGCAAAGTTTTCTCAGACAGCCATTTTGCTTTCTTACATTTCTTTTTCTTTGGGGTGGTTTTAGTTGCTACCTCTTGTACAATGTTGCAAACCTCCATCTATAGTTCTTCAGGCACTCTGTCTATCAGATCTAATTCCTTAAATCTATTTGTCACCTCTACTGTATATTCATCAGGGATATGATTTAGTTCATACCTGAGTGGCCTAGTGCTTTTCCCTACTTTCTTTAATTTAAGCCTAAATTTTGCAACGAGAAGCTCATGATCTGAGCTACAGTCAGTTCCTGCTCTTGTGTTTACTGACTGTATAAAGCTTCTCCATCTTTGGCTGCAGAGCACATAGCCAATCTGATTTCTTTGTTGACCATCTGGTGATGTCCATGTGTAGAGAGTCGTCTCTTGGGTTGTTGGAAAAGAGTTTTTGCTATGACCATCGTATTCTGTTGACAAAATTCTATCAGCCTGCGCCCTGCTTTGTACTATCAACTATCGGAAGCCCAATATAAAGGCTTTTAGTAGCATTGCATCAATTATTTGGCCAAAAGGTATTCAACAGTTGTCATGAGTTCACATATTGGGATAGCTAAAGATATACATTTATATTATACCCTAAGGTTTCTTTAAAATGACTCACTGTACCAATTTGTTTAATGTGCTCTTGATTTTTTTGTATCAAGTTTGATCATGGTATGGATCTGAGAGGATATTTTAGGAACAAAATAAATAAATACAATTTAATTAAATGTTAAGTGTTACGTTAAATGTTCAGAATTAAAAAATAAAAGAACTGTGTGTGATCTTGACTGATTTGTTTGTTTTTTTTAAAGGTCCTTCACCTTACTCTGAACCAACGGTTCCAGCATCTCACTATATCAGTTATGGAAATAGTAGCTATTCTATGGTTAGTCCCAAGATGACCTGGGAAGAAGCAAGGAAGAAATGTGAATCTGAAAATTCACAACTGGCCACCATTGCAGACCCCTATGCAGAATCATTCATATGGTTGCAAGTGCTCAAATACAATGAGCCTGTATGGATTGGACTAAGCAGCAAAGCGGTAAGAACAGAATCTATACTTTCACAATGAAGCCCTATATTTAAAATTGTATACTTGGAAAAATGATCACAAACATAAAGAATTCAAGAACTGGATTTCTAAGAGTAGAAAGTGTTATGGGTAGAGGTGGTCCTTGTTTTAGCAACCATATTTGGGACTGGCAACTCTATTGTTAAAAAAAGAAATCATTAAGTGAAATTGCAATTCTGCTTATGATCTTACTTTAGCTTTCCTTTGTTTTTACTGATCTGCAAAGGTTGTAAATGCAAAGGTGACCGATAAAGTTCCTTTTTCATTACTGCTGTAAGTGCCAGTGGTCACTAAATGAAGCCCCTGACATGACAAATATGTGACAATTTTCTAAATGGATCTTGAAGATTAAATGCTTTCACAGAATTGGTTTATTTCTGTAAAATATTTATATTGTTCCTATTTTAAGCAACTCTGGGTGGCTTTTTCTCACAATTAAGGAACAGGACATGGAGTCCAGTTGGCAATGAAAAAGGGGTACAGGTAGGTTTCACTTAAAAACCATTCACTCAGCGACCATTTGAAGTTATGATAGTGCTCAATGGTAATTATGGCTGATTCTCAATGCTCCTGGGATCACACGATCAAAATTCATGTTCTTGGCAGCCTTCCCTCTTTTCAGATGACAGAATGTACTTCAACTTACCCTACCCCTGCCCTTTTGGCCCTGGACTCCATTCCTGCCCATGCCTACCCTGACATTCCTCACTGCCCCTAACTGACCCACCCTGGTTTTTTTGTTCCCCTGCTATCAAAGCACACCTGGCTGAAACAGGCTGTTGTGGAGGGGTGGCAGGGTAGATGATGAGGCAGTGGTGGAGTGGAAGATAGTCAAAATTGCAGAGTGGGAAGACAAAGTGTATGGGGAGTTGAAGCAAAGGTGCGGGTGGCAGGGTAGGAATAATGCAAGGTTGTTAGCTAATTATGGTGTACAGTGCAGTTGAGGGATGCGGTGGCTCAGTGGCTAAGACACTGAACTTGTTGACCAGAAAAGTCAGCAGTTTGGCAGTTTGAATCCCTAGCGCCGCGTAATGAAGTGAGCTCCAGTTATTTGTCCCAACTTTTGCCAATGTAGCAGTTCAAAAGTATGTAGAAATGCAAGTAGAAAAATAGGGACCACTTTGGTGGGAAGGTGCATTCTGTGCGCCTTTGGTTTTAGTCATGCTAGCTACATGACTACAGAGACATCTTCGGACAACGCTGGCTCTTCAGCTTTGTAACGGAGATGAGCACTGCCTTGTAGAGCCAGAAACAATTAGCATGTATGTGCGAGGGGAACCTTTACCTTTAGTTTTACAGCGCAGTCGTCTCCTAATCACAACCAGGACTGCCAGAACTGTTATTGCTAAGTGATGTTATCACACTTAAATGAGTGCTTTGCTTAGCAATGTAAATTCCTGTCCCAGTTAGAGTTATTAAGTGAGGACTGGCTATAGTGAAATTAAATCAATCATAATTTTCCTTGCACTTCCTGTAATTATTCCCTTATACATTTTGGTTTCAGAGTGATGCTAGGTACAAGTGGGTAAGTAACTGGAAGCTAGTGTACACTAACTGGGCTGCCGAAGAACCAAGGCATAAAACTGCCTGTGTCTACCTAGACACTGATGGTTATTGGAAAACAGGAAACTGCAGTGAAAAATACTACTCTGTTTGTGAGAAACATTACGGTAAGCAAAATAATACGTCTATTTTAATAGAGTTTGCATTTTAATTTTAATTTCAGTTAGTGCCTAACTACTAAAAGTAGCATATACAGGTAATTCTACAACAGGTCATTTGGTAACCATTCAGAGTTACAATGGCATTGAAAAAAAGTGTTTTTTACACTTATGATTGTTACAGCAATCTCATAGTTGTGTGATCAAAATTGGGATGCTTTGCAACTCACTCGTATTTATGACAGTTGTTTTGTCCCAGGTCATGTGTTCACCTTCTGACAAGCCATGTGATTGGGGATATAGTAATTAACTTAACAATTGCAATGATTCACTTAACAACTGTGGCAAGAAAGATCATAAAATGGGCCACATGAACTTAACAACTGTCTCACTTAGCAACATAAATTTGGGCTCAATTATGATCGTAAATTGAGAACTACCTATATCAACAAAATCATAAGCTAAACTTTTAAAACCAGAGGGCTCTAATGAGTTTCACATAGAAAATAATGAATGTATGTTATATCCTACTGTATTATTTTATTATAGTTATTATTTATATTGCTTATTATTAATACTTTCCTTAGTGCCTAGTTGCTTGCATATGCATTTTCTTTAATAAAGAAAACCTATTTGTTTCATAACAGGGGTAGTGCCAACTGAGATTCCACAATTGCCAGGAAAATGTGAAACCTCCGAAACCACCCGTATTTCTTGGATTCCTTTTAGAGGTCATTGCTATAAAATTTATCTTTCAATGGAATCTTGGGCAACAGCATCTCTGATGTGTTCTCATATAGGTTAGTATACTTTTGAGGTACTGAATGATAACAGTAATTTGCTACGCTTAGGTAAATCTTGCCAGGTTTTACATTTACAGTGATTGTGAATAAATACATCTGTGTCAAATTCAGCCAGCAACCCAACTTTTATTGTATTATATTCTACACTATAAAGCTATTGAAAGAACAGCTGTTGAGAATGTAGGAAGATGCTATATAGAATGTGCATACTGTGTTTCCCTGAAAAATAAGCTCTACCCCAAAAATAAGCCCTAGCCTAATTTTTGAGCACGTGCCTAATATAAGCCCGACCCCAAAAATAAACCCTATTGAAAGGGGCTGGGCATGGCCAACACAGGAGGTGGCGAGCATGTGTGGGCTGATGGTGTCCGGCAGCAGCTGTAGACCACATAGCGCAGGTGAATTGATTACATGCCCAAGTGAAGGCAGAGGCATGAAATCCAGATGCAGTGTGGGCTGCAGGAAAGCCAAAAGTGGGTTGGTTTGAATGGTAGGTGGCTGTGGAGAGGTTCATCTTCGTGCAGCAGCACCAGCAGCAGATGGAGGCAGAGGCGGGGGGGGGGGAGGCAGTGATCTGGACATGTTGCATGGGCTGCAGGAAAGCTGAGAGTCAGTGGGTCGGCTGGGGCAGGCTCATCTTTCCTTGTCTTGGCTTGCGGCCCACATGTGGGTCATGATCACCTGCCTTCTATCCTGCACCTCTGTCTCTGTCTGCTGCCGGTGCATGAAGATAAGTCTCCTGTGGCCACTTGCCTGCTCCAGCCCAACAACTTTCAGTTTTCCCATGGCCCACATGGTACGTCTGTGTCACCTGCCTTCCCCCTTGCACCTGCCTCCACCTGCTGTTTGGACAGGGAATCAACTCACCTATGCTGCATGGGCTGTGCAACCCCAGAGTGTACTACCCATCAGATTGGTGGGATGTAGCTGTTGCTGAATACTATCGGTCCCCATACACTTGCTGCCTCTTGTGCTCATGCCAGGAGGTAAGGTGCCAAGCTGGGCTGATCTCCCTGAAATCATGTTTTCCCAGAAATAAGACCTAGCCACGCCCCCCCATATAAGATTGGGTCCTATTTTGGGGAAAAACATGGGTAATATAAAGATAAATAAATATTTTTGTATTTTTCATGTCCTCTGAAAATACTTACTAAAAGGAAAGTTTTAATTGAGTAAAACTATCTGGTGGGATGAAAAACAACATAGTTCACCATGCAATAACTTTCTTTCGATTTGATGATACACAGTTAGAAAAATTATATGTGAACATAGCAGGTGTGTCAATTAAGGCTTGGTATGGTTGCTTAAGGCCCTTCTGAAGTCTTTTCAAAATGTCTGGGCATAGAAGACATTTACACATGACAGCCCAGAAAGCAAAGTGGCAGTGGCTTTATCTTACTAGCTACTCTGGTATAATTACCTTCTGGGCATGTTCAAAAGTACTCAGCTGAACTCAAGAGAACCTTGATGCAACTGTTTTGTTGGGGTAGGGATAGAATCTGTTCATGAGTTTTGATCTCCTTCATGTTTTGTAGGTGGCACCTTGACTTCAATCGAAGACTCAATTGAATTACAATTTTTACAGGAAGAAATGGAAAAATTTGAATCTAAGACGTTTTGGATAGGCTTATACAAAAATCTGGATGGTAATTAACTAATATTTATCTATATAAATAATAATAATCCTCCAGTTAACTCTGCCTTGATGTGGTGGTGGGACTTGTATTCTCTGGGGACTGTGAGCATTATGCCAGATATTCAATCATATTAGATAGGTCTCGTCAGACAAAGAGTGTCTTTCCTATAAACCATATGATGAAAGTAACTTACAGAAACTAATGTGCTAGTGAATATATAAAGAAAGTGAAGAAAATCTTAAAGTCCAAACTGAAATACATCAAGTCTACTAATACAATGGATAATTACAATCATATACATAGCTGGAATAATGAGCTGGACTCAAGCTGAACTAGAAGCCCTGTCAATACAGTAATGTTGACAGACTCTACTTATCAAGGAAAATAACTTATCAAGGATCGTTTTGAGGGAGATGAGCTATTTAGAAATATGAAATATAAATAAATAAAATAGATGGGTTTTGAATTTTTAAAGTCCATCAAACTGTTGAAGAAAAAAAGGACATTGCAGGAATATTTGAAGGATTGTGAAGCTAATATACCATGAAGGCTTACCAAGTACTGGAGAGACCAAACTGGCTTACAAGAAAGATCAAATGAAAAATAAAAGACACCTGTCAAAGCAAAATGTTAATTGGCCAATACATAAAAAATAAAACAAAACACAGCAAGGATAACATAACAGTAATGGCTGACGAAAGAAAAATTGAAGAAAGAGATAGAGAAAGAGGCTACACAAGGACAAATTCATACTAAGCTAGAATTGAGAATACATCAACAGATAGCAAATGCTGCCTTTGTGAAGAAGCTGAAGAAACTATGGACCAACTAGTTAAGCTACTGAAAGAAGATCCCACAGATTTTCTACAAATAATAGCATGACAAAGTAACAATAAAGATGATTGAAAGATCTGCAAGAAATATTATTTGCCTACAAGAAAGAATTGGTGGGACCATAAAATAAACAAAATAAATAAAATAATAAACAATTAAGAAGCTAAAATGTTCTGCGCTTTAGAATAGGTGAAAGAGGAGAGAGGAGAGGAGGGGAGTGGATGAGGAGAGGAGGAGGAGGAGGAGGAGGAGGAGAGGACAGGAGAAAATCATAAAACTCAAAGATTTGCAGATTGAATTGGAACAAAATGAAAATGGTGGTTGTTAGCTCATTTGTTTGTTCTGGGGGGTCATGGTTGTTCTGGTAATTATGAGATTATCTATTCTATGTTGTGCTAGTATTTGTTCAGTCTGAGTTGAGCAAACCATTTGTTTGGGCTATTTTTTCATCCAGCTGTGCAGTTTATTGAGAGGTTTGTATTTGATACTGATGAACAGGTCATGCTGCCATGCATTCATGAAGCAGGAATAGTTGTTCCTATTACATGCAAATCTGTCCCATTTGTGTACTTTCTAAAACATTTAATTCCTATGTGTGGTTCTGATAGAAGACAATGTCTGTAGCTCTAAAGCTGAGGAGTCCATGGTGCTCTCTGAACTTTGTTGTTTGCTTGCAGATGTTACATCACCCAATTAGATATCATTATTAGAGAAAGTGTTAATATACTTCCATAGCACATGCCTTTTCATCCCAAGCAGTTCTTTTCCTTTTTAAACATTATGCTATATATTTGTTTTATCTGTAGGAGAATGGATATGGCAAGATAAAAATAAAGTAGCTTTTGTCAACTGGAATGAACAACAGTTAACAAATTCTCTGCAGTTTGATAGCGACGAGAGCATTGAGGACTTTTTTGACAAGTGCGTTTACATGAGTAGTAATTCTGGACAATGGTTCACGGGGCACTGCGGAGAATATCAATCAAGACCATTTATTTGTAAAAGAAAAAAAAGTAAGCCTTGTTATCATTATCATAATGTTAGATTGAAAATAATATTTGATTATTGAATGTACATTAAATTATACAGTTTCCTAAAATACTTTGATTCCTCTGTTTTCTGCCTAGATGCATGCTCCTTGGAATTATTCTTACCATGTTATTATCTGGCCATTTTTAAAATATATCCAAAATCATTGAAGTTTTCCTGTATTTCTAATTTCTGATGAGCAGATTTTTCTACTTACATAAGAATCCTCAGTGTGACTTATGTTTAATGTATTTTGTTGTTCATATGATAGTCTTTTTAGATAGTTAATTATAATTTATCTTTTTTATCTCTTTCTTTCTCCCTCTTTCCTTCCTTCCTTCCTACTTCCTTGTCTTGTCTTGTCTTGTCTTGTCTTGTCTTGTCTTGTCTTGTCTTGTCTTGTCTTGTCATCTTCCTCTTTAGATTATTTCTGTTTCAAGTAATACATTATCTGAAATAAAACAATAGGAATAAAAATAGAATCAATATATTAATTTTTGCTACCAATAATTAAATGACATATTAATATTGATAATTAATTATACTGTTAGTATTTGATAAATGTTCAATAAACAAAGTTTATTTTTCATTATTTTCTGCCCCTTAATTATTATTTCAACATTTTTATGGCATCAATGAACTAGCCTTTTATTGCCAAGACATGGAACTGAGTAAACTGAATATCAAAAGACAAGAATAATGCTATACAAAGTTTATTTCATAATATTTTAGATCTGTCTAAAGAAGGAACTTTGGATTGCTTTATTATTACTCTTAAATGTTGCATTTCTATCTGGCTATTCTATCAATAGACTAAAATATTATTATTAGTTTTTGTGTCTTAAATTATTCCTGATACATACTTTAAACACAATCAAGAAAATTTAATTAAGGTAATGAATTGAGTTCAGATTCATACCAAACAATATCAACTTTTAATGGAAGTAAATATCTATGAACAGACATTGTCCTAAAATGTATAATTCTTTCTTTTGAACTTATAAAGGTTTACTATAAAAATCTGTTGTTTCAGAAAAATAGAGTTTTTAAAGTTGCTTTGCAAATCCTTCTTCACTGATATCTTAGCAGTATACAGTAAATCATGAACAGTAATTACATACTGAAAACATTTTGGTTATTTTCTAGTTACTGAAGAATCAACTACAAAGCCTACAGAAATCTCAGGTAAGAAAGTAATTTAAAATATTATTTTTAAAGTTCAGTAATACATTTTCCATATCTGTGAGCTGAATATAGCTCAAATATAGAGCAACCTATATTTGTAGATTAAAAGATTTAGATGACAATAGAGTATATCCAGAGCTGTTATGAAGACTTACTATATGTCCAGTAAGTTGTTAAGTTACAGTAGTTAAGTTTTGTTTTACATATTTTTTCCTATTTTAATGAAATGGAAGCCATGAAGATCCTTGAGGTGGCTGCCAATTGCCATTTTATTAACTTTTTTTTCTTAGAATGTACTGGAAATAATTTTATTGTAGGCAACCTTGAGATTTTAGCAGCTGCTATACAAATATCACAGTTGTCAATCATAAACCAGCATATTTTATAGATACAGCCTCAAATCACTATACCTTTATACATTTGGGAAAAATAAATAAAAAGTCAGGTCTGTAACATGTTTTGTTGCAGAACAGAAAGAAAGAGAGAGATTTTTTTTAAAAAAAAAAAATAAGCCAGCCAAAAGTAATATAAAATTTAATTGAATTCTAAGAATTTTTGTTCCCCACAGTGTCAGTCCAAAATTGTATTCCTAATTTCCTCTGCCATAGATAAGATCACATGGGCAATCTCTTTATATTATGAAACCAAGACTTGAATAAATCCTCCTTCTTCAGTTAGTGTGATTGAATAATAATAATGAGCAATAAGTGATAGCCATAGCAATTTATACTTAAATTTGCTGTGGAAGAATTCACATCTCTAACATCGAGCTTTACATCAAAAGGCTGTCAATTATCTTTCACATGCAACATGTATCAATTTCCTTTGGGATCTGTAATGAACGGGAAAAGACAGTGCATTACAGTTGCTTCCTTTTACTGAGTTACAGTACAAATTCCTGGGATTGGTAGTTGACTCTTGTTAGCTCTGCCTTTATTAGACTACTAGATAGGATGCAATCTCTCTTGGCTTCTTTCTTAATTAAAAAAAAAGTTAAGTCAGAGTTTTATCATAATATAGTGCTTTTTCTTCTCTCTGGTATTTTAGTGCAGAAAAGAGAACCTCTATCAAGACATGGCACAGCTGTGGTGGTAGTTATCCCAATTATCTTCATAATCATCGGTGCAGGAATTGCAGCCTATATTTTCTATAGAAGAAGAAACAGACCACAACAAGCTTCTGCTGGATTTGACAATTCTTTGTATAGTGACAATGTGGTTATTCTTCACAAGGATTCACAATCTCTTGTAGACAATCAAGAATTAAATTAACCAATATCTGTATCTTATCCAGGGATAAAACCTACTGGACACAATACATTCAAAATTCAAGGTTTTGAATTATACTGTTCATAATTTAATACTTTAAAATATTTGAAAAAAAATTAGATCTTATTAACAATATATATTGGTCAAACCCATGATATGAAAAGACCGAAATTATTAGTTACTGAGTAAAAACATATTTTGCATGGTATACTTTCAAATGAAAGAATTTAATTAAAGAAGACTTAGAAGTGATTCTTTTGCATACTACATAGAAAGTATACAAAAGTTGTTTTTTTATTAAAGTTTTTCTACCACAGTGAATGACAAACAGTTCATTAAATCAGTTATGATTTCTTTAGTTGCTCCCTTCAAAGCAACTTTATATGGGGTTTCAAAATCAAACATGCCACTTAAACCAGTGCTTGAGATATGATATCACAAGTTTCTACTATTTAATTAGTTTTCCCATGTATGGAATTAAAGTCTCTACATCTTTCACACAAGTTTTAATGGTCTTTTTCTTTTCCTTATGTGAGTCTCAACAAATTTCCAAGAATCAGCCTGCCTCAATAAAGCCATCTGCTGCCTTACACCCAGCAATGTCCCCATTTATCTTCTTGCTGGCTACCTGGGTTCCCTTCATACCAGGGCTTTTTTTCTGTGGGAACGGGGCGGAACTGCGTTCCGGATCCTTTTCGGAGTCCGCGTCACGTGACGC
>JAOYMU010101544.1:0-11919 GCA_025802295.1 Psammodynastes pulverulentus | reverse complement strand
AGGGAGGTTGGGAGGGGGTGGAGGGGAGAAAATTTGTTTAAAAACTGTACTAATAAAACTTTTTCAATTAAAAAAAAAAGATATTTAGAGGACTTGATCTTCCCGAAATATAGAATAGCATTCTTCAGAGCCAGATTTAACATCCTTCCCTTAGCACTCCTCCAAGGCAGGTATAACACGACCCAACAGCGGAACGAGTATGTATATGTGGTAAAGGTGAAGTTGAAGATATCACAGGTTTTATTGCACTGTGAGTGATAGAGAGTTTTTAGGTTAATGCATATTCTCTCCTTATTAGAGAGATTACCAGGGAGGGCAGACAAATTTTATGTAGACTATCTCCTCCGGGATTCAAACCCGGTTATCACATGTGTAGTAGCAAAATTCTGTGCAGCTGCAACGACCACAAGAAAAATCCAATTATAGAATTAAAGATGATTATTGCACCAATTTCTTGTAGATATCTCTAACAATTTTTAGAGAATCTATATTTACACATTACACATATACCTATCCACTCTCCCATCATGTAACCAAGTGAAAGAGCTATATTGTTTGATACTATGTATTTTATTATTATGGATATTATTATTATTATTATTATTATTATTATTATTATTATTATTATTATTATTATCTTTTAACACTATTGTAAACAGGGATAATTTTGTGTATTGCTGGTCTGTGATCGTAATAAAGTTTATTATTATCCTTTGAGTATTCTTTATTGAAGAAAATAATTGTTACCTGAACTGCAAACATTTGATATTTCTGATCAGCATTTATGATGCTACATTTTCAATGACTGCAACTATAAATCTCAGATGTCTCCAGGGGTCTAAGAGTTTCAGAGTTACCTACGTTTGAATAGCATCAAGGCCTGCCATTTTCATCTTCAAGAGACGGTCCTTCCAGTAGAAACGGGGAATCCGGGCATAATGGATGCTGCCTGAGATGTAGCGGAATGGTTTCCCATCCTTAAGGAAACAGTTGCGAGCATAATCAATTTCAAAACTTCTCTGGGATGTAACCTATGAAAGAAAATTATTTAGACAAAAAAACTTTAATTTGCCAACAGTGGAGGGCAATATATACTTTTAAAATTGTGGGTATAAAAATCGCCCGTGCCAAATATAAACTGTGTCAAATTTAATCTTAACGTTCAATATAATCCATTCAGCTCTGGGATGATTTGTGTTCATGAATTCTATCACAGCAGACATCAATTTTAACTGTATTTAAATTTGGAAATTTAATGTAAAATGTAACCTATCATTAAGTGATATAAATTCAGTGCTTGTACAAAACTTGGATTGTGATCCTTGGGTTTCCTTTTGCCTAAAAGAAAAAATTATAGTAAATTATCAAAAAACTAAAGTGTTAATATTTGACAATAGCAATAGCAATAGCACTTATAAACCACTTCACAGTGCTTTTACAGCTCTCTCTAAGCGGTTTACAGAGTCAGAATATTGCCCCGAACAATCTGGGTCCTCATTTTACCAACCTCGGAAGGATGGAAGGCTGAGTCAACCTTGAGCCGGTGGGACTTGAACTACTGAACTTCTGGCAATCAGTAGTCAGCAGAAGTAGCCTGCAGTACTGTACTTTAACCACTGCATCACCTTAGCCCAATACAAAAGTAGGTTATATAAATGACTCATATAAATTAACAGGACCCCAATAAAACAAGCATGTTGTTATAGATATCTTAGGGTGCAGTTCAAGGCTTCCTAATTTTGGAGTGCACATTTCTCTTATCAGGCTAGCATGGCCTAGCAAAGATCCCTAGCTGACTTTAAATTCTGCTCAAAATAGGAACATTTTATTCCTGTAGTTTGCATGGTTTTCCTTGCTAAGGTTATCTCTCAAATTCTTTATGGCATTCCTAATTGCATTTTTACAAAGTTTAATTTCCTGAAAACTGTACAGTCCAAATTTATACGAACATTTATAGGAACAATACTTGTAGTTCCAACAAACCAAGAATGTGGTTTTACAATTAGAGGCAGGTTTGGTTTGGTTTCTATAGGTGCTTGAGTCTGGTTCTGGTTGAATATTTTTTTTCGCCTTCAGCCTGGCAGTCAGGTCCCATAGTTCTTTATAGAGACACTGCCATTCTGGCAGGAGGAGGGAGACTTGGAGGAGATTCTGTGCAAAGGGTTTCATTTGTTTTGCTTTGCTATACCTTTTGGGAAATAGGGAGGGAGGAAGGAGTGTGCCTTGGGTCATCTTAGGGAGGGTCAAAGCATATTCCTTTCCCCATCTGCTTTATCTCAAAACTGGACAAAGCGAAACCAAAGCACCTGGGAGTTAACAGCTATCACCTTCTCTGGCTGAAGTTCTCAAAATATCTTTGTATCTTGGGATTGGCTCGATGTTGAACTGGACATTGGGAGCGGCTTTGTTTGTAGCAGTTTAATCTAATCTTTGAGTGGGAAATCAGATCCTGCCTAAACTTTCTCTGCTATCACTGTCTTCCCATAAACGTTCCTTTTGAAATGTTAACGTCAGCTTTGGAAGCCATATTAGAACTTCCATACTGTCACACTTTGGAACATGGGAAAATGGGAGGGGGGATTTCATGGTGAGGTTGTAGTTACGACATAATAGCATTCTTCTCTGGAGTTAAGGTCATGTTATTCCTGCACCTGGAATACGAGGGGGTGAGCGGAAGTTTAACTGGAAACGGATGGTGATTGGTACATGTGATGCAATGATGGGTGCAGGGGGGTGGATTTGTGATTTCTAATTGTTGGAGGAAAACCTGGAACTTTCAGATTTGGGTTTTCCCAGATGTGCCAGTATGTCTTTTTCAAAAAAAGTGAATTTTGAGATGATGTCTGTCTCTGAGTTTTTCTGTTGGAGTATGGTCTTGCTGGAATGCTGACATTAACCCAAATCTACCTTTATTTTCAAAGCAGCACCCCTATCAGGTGCTGTGTGGGGTCCTGAGCCCCAAGCACTTACCTGACTTCCAGGAAGTGTGAAGACTCAGGGAAGATGGAGGAGAAAAAGGAGGTCGCAGAGGGAGCCGTGGGGACAGACACTGGGGAACTCATCGAGACCCAGTATTTCCCCTCAGAGGAAGTGGTGCGAGCTATTGAAGCTGCCCATGCAGAACAAGGGCTAGGCGCTCGACCTAAGGAAATGGATTCCTAGAAAAATTGCTAGTCTGATGTAATTCCTGAAAGAGGACCAGAGGAAAAGCCACTCGAACCTCGTCCAGTTTCCAGCTCAAAGACAGCTACCCAGGGCCCAGAATGGATGAATTACAGAACCATTGCAGACAGCTCCCAGAATTTGGAACTGTTGGCCCCCCCTCGTAGCCAGTCAGTGACTAGGCTTCCAGAGCAGTTTGAGAGGCTGGAAGTGGGGAGTTACTTCCCAAGGATCCAGACAGCTAAATAGAGATGGAACCTACTGCAGCCGTCATTCACTTTTCCTGATCCAGGGCCTCTCAGTAGAACTGGTGTTGAATTGGCCTCTTTCCACTCAGCCAGAGATGACAGAGGGATCGATCCAGCACACTAGATCCCAACCAGATGAGGGAGATCACAGATGGGCTCTATCATTGGATTACCACTGCCACCTGGTGGCCCCCCTCACCAGCCAATTTTTAGGTTGCCTTCTGCTGAATGCATCCTTCCTAGCTGGAGATTTTATCCTGGTCAGGGTTGGGTACAGTGCCATTGGATGCCCAGGATGCCCTTTCCTGGGCAGCAATGGGTACAGGCGGCACCAGCAGTCCAGGTGCCACTTTGGAATCAGGTCCAGCAGCAGGTGCCGGCACCCCCTCCAGCTGCATTGCAGCCGCCAGTTCAGCAGCTCCCTCTCTAGCAGCCACCTGTTGCCCCCTAACCAGGCCCCGCACAGCGGCAAGTCCCTGCCCTGCTGGCAGCCATTTTGGGGCAACCACCACCAGCTCAGCAGATGCCTCCTGCTAGACTTCCCCCCCCCCCCCAGTTTAGGGCGACATTTGAGAAACTGAATTACTTTCTCAGTTGAATCTGGACACACATCGACCAATATGGGGAGCGATATAAGTGTGACCGGGATTTGATGTCAGCAATCGCTGAGGGTATGAATGAAGGAGATGCTTTTAGATGGATTGCCCAATTGCACAAGGAAGGGGATGCTGAACTAGACAATGCTGATGGATTTATGGACCTGCTTCGGGCCAGGTTTGAAGATCCTGATCGAGTGAAGGGACTATAAAAGTAATGAAACAGGGTAGTCAGCCACTAAAAGAATTTGTGTGGGAGTTTAGAAGGATTGCTGGCAATATTACCCACTGGCCTAACCATATCCTCCTACATTATTTTAAAGAAGCAACTGATCCTGAGGTCAGGAAGGTGTGTGGGGTTTGAGGAGTGCTAGAGCACCTACATGGTATACCAGTCCATTGCTTTGGACAGAGACATCCACCAAGACATCACAAGCCCCCTTCAACGAAGCCGACAAGAAAATCAGTAGGAAGATGGCCCCTAACCAGGCCCATGGAGATGACTGCTATTCAGGCTACCAAGAGGATTAAATGCTATCGCTGTGGTCAATCTATCGTGAAAGATTTGCTAAACCATTATCAAAAGGCAAGATATTTACCAAACTTGACTTGACAGAAGCATATTACCGCACACGCATCAGAGATGGAGGTGAATGGAAAACAGCTTTCAACTTCCCCTAAACAGTTTCCAGTTTAAGGTCATGCCTTTTGACCTTCAAGACCCCCTCCCCGCAGTATTTATGCAGTTGATTAATGAAGTTCTGTATGATCATCTGTACAGTGAGACAAGTCTTGAAAATACTTCTAGCTGAAAAACTCTATGCAAAGCTATCAAAATGCGAATTTCACAGATCTTCCTTGGATATCTTGGCTCCTGAGTGTCCATCAGGAACTGAAATGGGTTCGCAAATGTTTATGGACAATTTATTTCCTCATTTGCAGAGGTAGCCCTTCCTCTCACTGAACTACTAAAAACCAGGCCTTCTCCTTCTAAACCAAAACCTAACCAACCACTTACTTGGACCATGGACTGTCAGAAATCCTTCAAGAAACTTAAGCGGTTATTTGCAGAGGAACCCATCCTTCAGCATCCTGATCTCAACAAGCCATTTATAGTCCAAGCTGATGCAAGTGATGTGGCAGTGGGCACAGTTCTCCTTCAAAAAGGGCCCCAGGACCAGTTATTACCCTGTGCCTATGTATCCAAGAAACTGATTGACACAGAACACAGGTGGGCGGTTTGGGAAAAGGAAGTTTTTGCAGTGCGATGGGCTCTCTTACCCTGGAGGCATTTTTTGGAGGGAGTTCAGGAGCCTTTCAAAGTATGGACTGGCTACAAAACCCTTGAGGCCCTGAAAACTCCTCGGAAACTTTCCCTCAAGCAGGTTCAATGGGCTCAATACTTTAAGAGGCTCAATTTTACACTAAAATATATTTCAGAGGGAAAAAAATATATTGGCAGGTGCCTTGTATAGAAAACCCCAATTTGATAGTCGCCAAGAGTAAGTAGTGCATGCCATGATTTCAGAAGCCCAACCAGCCACACAAATGACCACCAGAGTCCAGGCCAAACATCAGGGGCTCCTTGAGGATAGACTCACTGCTTAAATAAAAATGGCACTTTTAAACAACCTATAGTTTGCTGAAAATCAATCCGATTTGACAATGAGGGAAAGACTGGCTTAGAAAGGAAACAAAAATATATGTACCCAGTATCATGAGGTTGATGATGCTGAAATGCAGTCATGACTCTCGGTTGGGAGGGCACTTAGGGTTTTTAAAATCTTTACATTTGGTTAGAAGACAATTCTGGTGGCCAAAGATGAAATCTAGTGTTGAGGACTATGTAAAAAGCTGCTCAATTTGTGCCACCATGAAACACAGGATTAGGAAAAAAAACCCAGTCTTCTCCAACAAGTAGCTGATCCAACAAAGCCATGGGAAAAAATCGCAATGGATTTCATTGTTGAACTACCAGAAAGTGGAGGGAATATAGTGATTTGGATGTTATTGATTTGTTTTTCCAAGCAAGCCCACTTCATAGCATGTCATGGATTTAGCCAAAAAACTGGCAAACCTATTTGTGAAGCACATTTATCAGCTTCATGGGGTGCCTTGTTGAGTGCTATCAGACCAAGGTGTTCAATTTACTGCTAAGTTCTGGAGGAAATTCTTAAAGTCCATTGGGCTGAATCAAGGACTTAAATCAGCTTTCCATCCTGCTGGCAATGGTGCCTCTGAAAAAGCGAACACCATGGTGGAACAATATATCAGATGTTATATAAATTACCAGCAGGAAAACTGGGCAGAGCTATTGCCGTTTGCAGAAGTACCATGTTTTTTGGAGTATAAAGCACACTTCCCCCCCCCTAAATGTGGGTGAAAATCTCAGTGTATCTTATACATCGAATGTAAGCCATACCGAGGGGAGGGGGAGGGAGTTGGTGAGGTGGTGGCAACAGGCAGCTGACTGGTGGTATTCTGGGATGCTGATCCAACTGCCAATCAGCTGGGAAGGCACCAGAGTTCCTCACCTGAAGCAATTTGGCAGAACCATTTATTAAAGTTGTGTGGAGAATTGACTGATTCCACTATTGCCTGCCCTGTTCATTGAGCAGTTCGCCGAGGACACCTGCTGCCACCTACTGCACCGCCGCCATCACCTGCCATGCCATTACCTGCCTCACTACTGGCACTGGCACTGGCACCTGCCACACTACCGCCACCTGTGCTGCCACTGCCCACACTGGCACCTGCCGCACTGCTGCTGGCACCTGCCGCATCACTGCTGCCGGCACCGACACCTGCTGCACTGCCACCAGCACCTGCCGTGCCGCCGCTCGCACAGATACCGGCATCTGTTGCACCACTGCCGCCGTGCCACCATCTGCCCCGCTGCCACCTTCTGCACCACCTGCCGCCCCATCGGGACTGCAAACCCAGAGGTATGGCTTAGCTTCCAGCACCAGAGCGGGCGAGCAAGGGAAGTTGCCAGGTTGCCACCGCCTTTCATTGGGGCACGTATGATGAGACGGGACTCCTCCTGCTGTCCATTCCCCCCCCATTGCTGGGCATGGAATGGCTTCCTTCCCCACTGCAACCATTGATGCAATTTGGGGGTGGCAGACTATGTTTTATTAGTACAGGCAGGCATGCTAGAGCCTGCCTGTTTGTTTTTGTAAAGATAACAGGGCTAGATTTTTTGGGGGGGTAGGAGAGAGGAAAAAATCACCAATGTCCTAAAATTCTCAGCTTTCTATTGTTAGTTTAGAGCAGGGGGCATAATGAGCTAGTGTGGCATGCACTGTATATGGCAAAAATCTTCAAACTTGGCAACTTTAAGACTTGTGGACTTCAACTTCCAGAATTCTCCAGCCAGCTATGCTTGACAACTTTAAAACTTGTGCACTTCAACTCCCAGAATTCCCAACTATACTGGCTGGAAAATTCTGGGAATTGAAATCCACAAGTCTTAAAGTTGCCAAGTTTGGAGACCCCGGTATATGGCATGGTATCTTGTGTATGAATGTATAAACATGGTTTCAGCTACAGTGCTCTGTATAAAGGATACATTATTGTTCTTTCTTGCAGAAAAATTCCGGTACCTCCTGACACTACATACTAGTACGAAGATGTCAAAGCAGAAAAGACATGCATATAAAATTTCTTTTAAACTGGAAGTAGTGAAATATGCTGAGGAACATGGAAACAGAGCAGTGGAGAAACATTTTGGACCACCTCCAAATGAAAAAATGATAAGAGAGTGGAGGAAACAGGTGGATCAGCTTCAAAAAGTAAAAGATAAAAGTAAGCACAACTTTCGTGGGCTTGCTGCAAAGTAGCCACAATTAGAGGTGGACATGAAAGAATGGGTCACATGTCACCGGAATAATGGCTTCACAGTTTCCACAAAAATGGTAATATATGAAGTCAAACGCATTGCTGTACAGAAAGGCATTCAGGATTTTACTGGATCACCATCGTGGTACTTCAGATTTATGAGGCAATATGGCCATGCCATGGACATTAAAACTAGAATTGGGCAAAAAATGCCAAAAGAGTATGAATCTAAGGTTCTGTTTTTTCATACATTTGTAATAGATGCTAGAAAGAAAAATAATTTTGAAATTGGCCAGATTGGGAACATGGATAAAGTCCCGCTAACCTTTGATGTGCCATCTAATAAGACTGTTGATCTGAAAGGTGCCAAAAGTATAACCGTGAAAACCTCAGGACATGAGAAAACACATTACATGGTTGTATTGTCCTGCTGTGCAGATGGCACCAAATTGCCACTGATGTTAATATTCAAAAGGAAAACATTTCCAAAAGAAGTGATTCCAAAAGGTGTTATTGTGCATATTCATGAGAAATGATGGATGGACGAAAATGGAATGAGAGTATGAATTGAAAAAGTGTGGTCCAAACGTCCTGGAGGGCATCTGAAAAAACCTGCTTTATTAGTGCTCGACCAGTTTAGAGCACATCTTAGCGAAACTACAGAGAGAAGATTTAAAGAAGTGAAGACTCATCTAGCTGTAATTCCTGGGTGGGGGGAACTTACCAGGCAGTTGCAACCTCTTGATGTTTCTATCAACAAGCCATTTAAAGTCTATATGCAAGAAGAGTGGAACAAATGGATGGCTGCTGGTAATCATGATCTGACACCTTCTGGATGAATGAGGAAGCCCACTATCATTCACGTTTGTGAATGGGTGAAAATATCATGGCACTCAGTGTAGGATGAAATTATTGCATGGTCATTCAAAAAATGTGGCATTAGCAATGCCTTAGATGGAACTGAAGATGATATCATATATGAAGAAAGTGAAGAAAGTGATATCAGTGATTGTGAGGAACTGAGCTTCCTAAATTCTGACACTAGGGATGATGAGTTCTTGCGGTTTCTAGAAAATTAGAAGAATGCTTGAACCGTAAAGGCTCTCCTCATTCATTAATGACAGCGATGATGGTTTTTAATGCCACCATTGACTTTACATGGTTGAAATATTATTCTGCTATAATTTATTAAATATCTTACTACACCATTTGGTTCAGAATTTTTTTTTTGTTTTCCTCCTCTAAAAACTAGGTGCATCCTATAGTCCGAAAAATATGGTAGCTTATAATAATGCACTTACACAGTAGTACTGGCCTAACATCTTTACAGGTTACTGCTGGCATAGAATTTGTCCCTATGCCCAAATTACCTAGAGAACTCCCTACATCCATGTCCTTAACTGATTGGATGGAATCCTTAAAGGAAGAATACCAAAAAGGTGTTAAAGGAAGCGGCAGAAAAATATAAAGCTCAGGCAGACAAACATAGATCTATCCAACCACCTTTTAAGGTAGGGGACAAGGTATTCTTGTCAACCAAATATCTTAGATTGAAGAAAAAAATTAGGGCCTAAGTTCCTTGGTCCCTTTTCCATAGTGAAAGTGATAAATCCAGTGACTGTTCAACTCAGCCTTCCTCGGTTGTTGGGTAAAATACACCCAGTCTTTCACAGCAGTTTATTAAAGCCTGGTGATGGCTTCAATATGAGACCCATACCTATAGCTCCCCCCCAAACCTTTGGTAATACAGCATGAAATTCATTATGAAATAAAGAAAATTCTTTATTCTATATTACAGAGAGGACGTTTACAGTACTTGGTGTTATGGAAAGGCTACCCTTTGTCTGAAGCTACTTGGGTGAAAAGATGGGATATCAATGCAGTTAGATAGGTCAACAAATTCCATGATACTTTCCCTAACAAGCCAAAGGGGCCCCTGGGGAGGGGGGGATGGAGGAGAGGTTAAATGGAATTAACCAATTGTTGTATTTTGTACATTGTATTTTTCAGGACAAGTCCTTTTCTTCAGGGGAGGACGCCTGTCAGCTTTGGAAGCCATATTAGAACTTCCACGCTGTCACACTTTGGAACATGGGAAAATGGGAGGAGGAATTTCATGGTGAGGTTGTAGTTAGACATAATAGCATTCTTCTCTGGAGTCAAGGTCATGTTATTCTTGCACCTGGGAGGCGAGGGGGTGAGCGGAAATTTAACTGGAAATCGATAGTGATTGGTACATGTGATGCAATGATGGGTGCAGGGGGGTGGATTTGTGATTTCTAATTGTTGGAGGAAACCCCGGAATTTTCAGATTCGGGTTTTCCCAGATGTGCCAGTATGTTTTCTTCAATAAAAGTGAATTTTGAGATGATGCCTGCCTCGGAGTTTTTCTGTTGGGAGTATAGTCTAGCTGGAATGCCGACAGTTAATTGTTTCAAGAGTTTTGCTTTCTTGAGAAGACTGGTGAGGCAGGACCTTACATTAGGCAGAATCTGCAAATTGGTCAATATGAAGAGGCTCCAGCCCATTGGGCAGTGACCATGAAGAAGTTGAGTGCTGAGGGGGGGCATCCACAACCCAACATAAGGATACATGGGCCTCAGCACATGGGCCAAGGAGGACATCATCTTGAGAAACTCCAAAAACTGTGGTGGTCCATTGGCATAGGGAAGGAGGACTGGGACAGCAGAAACAAGGGAATCACCTTCACCCATGATAGCCAGCAACATGGATAGATGCATGAGCTGGAAACCCTCTATGATGGCTATGAGATGGAGGAAGCCCCAGCCCGGTCTGACCAACTAATGAAGCAAGCCATGAGCCTCATGAGAGAAATCATATAGAATATGCTGATTTAAAGCATCACCATTTGCGTGGCAGGTGAGAACACAGAGTGAGTGGGAGCTGTAGGAGAACGGGGGGAGTCCCCAGTGACAGGGATGGCTACAGATGCCTTGAGAACCACTGAAGAACCTTCTATCACCTCAGCGAACCCACTGTGAAGAGACCCTGGCCCAGGGCATGGCTTGCGGACTGGAGGGAGGAGGCTTCCCCCTCTAGAATGAAAAGCATCCCCCTGAGCATCTTGTTTGATGGAGACCCCCAGCAGTTGGGTTTCTTATTTCACATATATGCAGGAGTACGGAAAGGACCTCCCTACAAGAGTCAGGGTCATTACCCTGGCCCTAGAAGGAGCTTCTGTATTATGGATGGCGATCCTCCATAACGTAGATGCTTCCGAGCTCCAAAACTTCAATTGTTTTATGACAGCTCTAAGGCAGAGGTTCGAAAATCCTCTCGCTGACAGCAAAGCCAGAGACCACATCAGAAATGTGAAGTAAGGCAGTCGGCTAGTAGGCGAATACAGAGAGGAATTCTGGAAACTAGCCAGCTACTAGAATGTACCATGGAATGCCAAGCCTCATTCAAAAAGTTGAAAAGGCTTTTCTCAGCTGAGCCGGTGCTTAAACACTTGGATCCAAAAAACCCCTTTGTGCTCCAAACTGATGCCAGTGATGTGGCAGTAGGGGCTGTCCTACTCCAAAAGAATGAGGAGGGACAATTACAGCCATCCATCTAGACAATTCCAAATCAGCAGGCCATTTCGGGTTCATAAAACCCCTGCACTTGTTAAAAAGGCAATTCTGGTGGCCACCCCTAAAAAAGGACATAGCCAACTGCCCGATCTGTGTGGCACCAAACGGCGGCAAGGAAAAATGCCTGGCCTTTTACAGCCAGTCGCAGACCCTTCAGCACCATGGGGAGAGATCTTCATGGATTTTATTGTGGAACTGCCTGAAAGTTCTGGGAACACTGTAATTTGGGTTGTCACAGATCTTTTTTCCAAGCAGATCCATTTCATACCACGTCAGAAGATTCCTACAGCAAGAGTCCCGGCAAAGTTGTTTTTGGTACACATATGTCGTTTAGATGGTGCCCCACAATGTATTATATCAGACGGAGGAGTCCAATTTACATCCAAATTCTGGAAAGCTGTCAGAGTGATTGCAGTGTGACTCCTATTGTGAGACAACCCAGAAGCAAAATACAGTACACAGAGGTTTGTCTTACGA
>JAOYMU010101542.1:0-11923 GCA_025802295.1 Psammodynastes pulverulentus | reverse complement strand
CCACTTTGGTAAGCGGGACATCTGGCCACTTTAGACTTGGCCACACCCACCATGGCCACGCCCACCTCACAACTGGGCAGAGAACCTGTTGTTAAATTTTTTGAAGCTCACCCCTGGCTGCAACCCCGCACAGGGGGAGAAGCTCTCCTGAATTGAGGGGTGTTTGCTTTAAAAAACATGCCAATCAGACCAATCAAAAGTCAGGAGACTTGGCTATAAAGACAGGACCCCCGATCAGTCTTTGCTCAGCTGTCTGTGATTTGGATAGTGGTCTATGTCTATGGAGATTCTCAGTCATCCAGGTCATGGTTGTCCCAAAGGTGCTTTTTTCTTTTTCTTTTTAAAGGCAACTGAACTTTGCTTTTCCTTGAAGAGGTTTCGCTTCTCATTCAAGAAGCTTCTTCAGTTCTGACTGACTGGTATGGAATGGAAGGATTTATATTCTTTGCAGTCCTTGTCTGGCCATTAGCTCTATGAGAGTCATTGAGGCCACCTGGGGGTTTATCTGTATCCTCAGAGTCACCTGAAAAGAGAGCAAATGGTGTGGAAGCTTTTTCAAAGAGAAAAACGCTTCTATCAAAATGACAAAATTAAGGTTGCATCGTTGCAATGTACAAACGCCGTTCCTTTCATATGTGCATGTAACATCACACACATACAAAACAGGGGTGTGTTCCTACTGGTGCTGCTACCAGTTCGCTGAAAATGTGTGCATACTTACTGCGCGTGCATGAGTGCACATCTACCATGCGTCTACCATGCATGCACAAGTGCGTGCTAGCTTACCGTGCATGCAGGCGGCACTCCTATCTCGTGCCACGCCGATCAGCCTTGCAGCTGATCATCGGAGGAACTGGTTTGGCTGATCCTGTAAGTTTTTTTGCTACCAGTTCAGCCCAACCAGTAGCTAATTTTTTGCTACTGGTTTGCCCAAACTGGTAGTTTTTATAAGTTTTTTTTGCTACCAGTTTGCCTGAACTGGGCCGAACCCGTAGAAGAGCACTACTGATACAAAAGGGGTAGAATTTGTGTTGCATTGGAGTGATGATGCTGTCATAATTTGCCATCCCTTAATACTATCTGCAAATACTTCTCATTGGGCAAATCATGTATAGGTACAGTAGTCCTTGACTTATGACCAGCCGCTTAGTGACTATTCAGTGGACAGTCTGGGAGTACACAGGATCTGGATTCAAAGTTCCAAAGCTTGTCCTCCCTCACCTGGTGTCACATGACCATATATACAGCCATCTGCAGCATCCTGTGATCACATGACTAAATGTATGACACTTTTCCCCAAAGAACATTTATTTCCAGTTTTCAGCAAAAGCAGCCCATAGCAAACCATGAGTTCAATTTACAGCTGTGTTGCTCCCTTAATAACCACCACAACAAAAATTGTAAAACCAGTCAGTCATGTGGGTGACCTGAATAACGACGGTCACAAGTACAACCGTGATGGGCAGGTTCCAGTAGGGTTGTAACTCAAGGACGATTTGTAGCCCAAATGCAGCAGCTAACATCCAAAAAAGGGGCAAGGACCAGTGTTATATCCTGCACTGGCTGCCAGTTGCCTGCCAAACACAATTTAAAGTGTTGTACTTTAAATTACTAATGCCTTAAAAGACTTTGGTCCATTTCTTGCTCGCTCTGGACCAATTCTCCAGTTCGAAAAATCACTCCTTTGAAATTTAATCAACACTCAAGTAAAAGTTGACTTGCCTCCCTTGGTAGACAATTCCTGCTCCTCCTGAATCTCCTATTAACTCAGCGGAACAAATATGGATTTTTCCTGGCAAGATAAAATTAATTAGAAAAAACACAAAATGCTTGAAGAAGTTCCTTTGATCGTTATTTCCCACCCTTCTCCCGTTCGTTCTTCTGACTCATTCTTGTTTGTGGCTGCCTTGTTCTTCAGTGCTTCTTTTTTTTATTTGCCTTTTCTGACGAATAAAACAGTGTAGAGATGCGCTCCAACGCACATTTACACACAATCAACATCACTTCTGAGCCAAGCGTATTGCGGTGTCTGGATAGGCTGTAGGATTAGTGACAAGGAGGAGAAGAGAAGAGAAGAAAAATTAAGTTAAACTTCCCTTCCATGAGTGGCCTTTGGGGAAATTCCAAAGAAAAATACTGCAGTGAAAAAAAAACCCCTCAAATTTGTAAGCCTGGTGGAGGGTTGGAATTGATTCTTACTCCTAATCTACTCCATGGCCTCCATTTTAAGAACTGAAAAAGCAGAGGCTAGTGTTTGTCATTTAAATAAAATATGGGCTATTTACTCACCCGTATTGGCACCCCGGGCCTCCTGGCTGAGCAAACAGAAGCCGAGCGCCAGCTGCCACAGCTGTGCCACGGAAGGTTTTTCCTCTGGTTCTTTCAAAGGTGCGATGGAATAAGTCAGGCCTGTCAAAGTCGTGGCCCGCGGCCCACATGCGTCACGCATTGGCCATGCGCTGGCCATGTCCATGCCCGGTTTATCAAAAGGGGGAAAAGTCACGATACGTCACGCGATGCCACCGTGATGATGTGAGTTTGACACCCCTGGAATAAGCCCATCCTGTGGTTTTTGTGCTCTGTGTCATGGCAGGGATGGCCGGTCACTCAGGATTGAAGGCAGTAGTGGTTTCCTACCTGCGCTACTACCGGTTCGGTGACAGTGTGCGCGCATGCGCAGCTCAGACCAGCCCCAACTAAAGCACCTCTCAACTGTTTTAGCATGGCAATCTGCTCTGCCGCGTCACTTAGCGGAGTGTATAAAGCTAAAAAAAGAGCGTGGGCGGATGAGAGGGCCCACAAAATGGCCCAAACACCGATTGTCGGAGCTACCGCTCCCCAGCGCTACCGGCTCATCCGATTAGGGGTGAACCGGGAACATACCACCACTGATTGAAGGCTATCTAAGAGCCTCGGTGGCGCAGAAGATAGAGTGCCGTAATTGCAGGCTACTTCTGCTTACAGCCAGCTGCGTTCAATTTGACAATTTGGTAGATCGAATCTCCCCAGGCTCAAGGTTGACTCAGCCTTCCGTCCTTCTGAGGTGGGTAAAATGAGGACCCAGACTGTTGGGGGCAATATGCTGATTCTGTAAACCGCTTAGAGAGGGCTGTAAAAAGCACTATAAAGCGGTATATAAATCTAAGTACTGTTGCTATTGTTATTCAGCAAGTAGATGTTGGTTAATTTCTTACTCTCTCTTTGCACTGAAGCAGTGTGCTGCGGTGAGGATCCAACGAGCATCAATTATGGCTCCATCACAGGAATGCCTTGGTCCCCTGGGAGTGTAGATCTGGATGCTGATGAGCCATGGCCAGGTCCCAGGTAAGGCATGGTCCTGGGGTTTGGGCTCCAAGAGCTGCATCCCACAGACTGAGGAGAAGCAAACAGAGAAAGATCGAAGGTCAAAACTATGGGGATTGTGGTCAGGCTGAAATTGGCAGAAACGGCATAAGACCATGGTGCATAAGAGTCTACGATTCTAGGAATCTTTTAGTCTATGAGTCTATGTGACTGATAGACTAAAAGATTCCTAGAATCATGGACTCTTATGGATTCAAAGAATCATAAGGGTGGAAGGAATGTTGGAGATCTTCCAATCCAACTTCTTGTCCAAGGCATGAGTCTTTATTATACCATCCTGGACAAATAGTTGTCCAACCTTTTGTTGAAAGCATCTAGTGATGGGGCACCCACAATTCCGGAAGCTGTGATGTTTAATTGTTCTGTCAGGAAATTTCTCCTTATTTCCAGGCTGGATCTCCCTCTGATGAGCTTTCACCCATTGCTTCTTGCCCTGCTCTCACGTTCCATAGAGAATAAATTGCCCCCTCTTTTCCCCATGACAGTCCATCAAGTTTTGGAAGATGTTATCATGTCACCCCTAAGCTTTATCCCCGTTAGGCTAAACGAATCTAGTGTCCTTAGCTGTTCATCATAGGGTTTAGCCTCCTTATCATCTTTGTTGCTCTTCTGGGCACTCTTTCTAGGGCCTCAGAACCCTTTTTGTATCAAAGTGACTACAACTGGACACAGTATTCCAGGGCAATATAGAACAACAGGTCCAACGGGAGGCCAAAACAAGACCGCCTGACGAAGTCAGACAAAAATCTTATTTTTATAGTAACAAGTTGACTTAATTCTATTGTGTAATTGTTTTCTAAGCGTCATAACCACAAATCATAAGTACATTTTTTTGTCTGTTTCATGCAATAACTCGATAAGGGCTTTCTAGTCAGGCATAAGTATAGATAATGTCTTTTCTCTTATCAAAGAAGTTAATTTAGCCATCTCTGAAAATCCTATCGATTTCTTCAACTGTTTCTCCATTGTGGGTAATTCAAGTATATAATAATTTTCCTTCTGGATTCCAGAGCTTCTTGACAAGATCAACCAAGCTGCCTTTTATCTGGCCCCTTAATCCAGCCTCACCAGATAGTATGACCTGCTGTTTTCATGGGGCTTATTCCTAGGTGAGCTCTAAAGTTCGCTGTTTTAGGGCAAGCGTTGTCAGTCTACAACAGGGGGCTGTCACAATTCACCTGCCAGCAAAAAGAAATTTCAACAGATTTTTTGGGCAAGACCAGAGCAGCTCCAGATGCAGAGACGTGGTTGTGAAAACCCTCACGGTGGGCCCTGTCAATGGAGGTCATGGAGAAACCCCACATGCCACCCAGGCTTTTCCCTTACGTGTTGACATGGCACTTGTCCCCAACAATGACAGGAAGACAACAACTACTCGGATTAGCCAGCTGAAGCGGGGCCGCGATCCTGCGCTGCAGTCCATGGCACCTGTCTTCTATGGTTCAGACCAAGGAGGCAACCTTAGTAAGTTCTTCTGCATTGCTAGGAGACAAGGCCTGAGTTCCACCAATGGGCTAGGCTGGAATGAACAAGTCATTCCATGGATAATGGTCCAGGGAGGGGTTGGAGTTTCATCATGGGGGTTCCATCACCTCCCTATGCTCATACTGATGCTTCACACCAGCTATAAAAACGGCATCAAGGCTGGGCCTGAGCTTAGGCCAGGTAGCTTAGCCAGGCCAATTTTCTCTGGGCCGGGGATGTTACCTGGAATTTTAAGTCTTACCATTCATCTTTTAATAAAGGTAATATTAGCATTTAACCATGGCATCTGTGCCTCCTTTTAAAGTTCAGGAAAACCTGTTTTCTTTTTAGCCAAAGCCATCTTTTTTAATGTGCAACAAGTGACCTATTCATAAATTAAACATCAGAGAGAAGATTCTAGAAATCCTTGAATGCGCTTGCAAATTTTAGGAAGATACAAACCTGGCTGGGAAAGGAATTAATTGAAGCCATAAATTTGCCACTTGTGGAATATCTGGAATCCTTGTTTTCCGTTATTCAATTCTCACACGTAGTCAGCGTCTTTTATTGTTTGATTACTTGCTTTCTGAGGTATCACTTATACTGAATGTATGTATCGCTAGTTGTGCCATTAATTTCTGTCAATACCTTTATTTTAAATTTGGAGAACTTCGTCCTCAAACTGCTTTGTGCCTAAATCTTTCTGTAAAATCTATACTATCCGGATTGTACACATAATATTGGGTAAGAGTATCCAAAAATTATTCCAATACACTCTTTAGTTTTGCCCGATCAAACAAGTGGCTGATGTTTGTGGGAAAAGAGGCATCGTTTCTTCTGCCACCTATGCTCTCCTCATCCATCCCTTGTCACAAACTATGGGGATATTGTGCATACGGAACAAGTTGCATTCCTGGTTCCCTTGGACCACAACACGTGCAGGTTCCTTTAACCTTTTGGGCTTTCCCACCTCAAAAGATGAGATGCAGTTGATGTACTGTTCAAAAGACATTCTAATCAGTCCTCATCTCTGTGTCTGTAGCATTGGCTTCATGAGGGCAGAACTCAGCTGGTGCTTTGGGCAGGTAGCTTTTCAGTTTTAGTTGGGTTACTTAAGAGATACACCTGTTCAGGTGACACGTTCATGTATGGAATGGAACATGAGTGGGGCAGGCTGTGAATTGGCAGCAAAGAGCCTTTGCAGGTGAAATTTAACAGTGATGACCCCCTCACTGGTGTGGTGCGCTATGATCTCCATCCAAATATGTCGTCTGATCAGATTTGTCAGGGAATTGCGCAGCCGGTGTCCAAACAGAGTCAGAGACATTGACACAAATGTGAAGTTTTATGTAAATAAATATATTTACAGGAGACAAACAGGAGCATCGTCAGGTAAATCAACACAACAGGAACATCATGAAATCACAGACCGCACACACAACACACAGGAAAAAAGTGGGAAACAAGGAAACTTCCCCTTTACTCTTACAGCAACCAATTACTGCTCAGATTCCCTCATGCAGTGGCAGGCTCTCGTCAACCAATGGGTTATGACTGTGTGTGTGGTTACTCATTGTCCAAGCCTTCACTGTTCCAGCTATTAAGTGTCAAATATCTTAGCATCCCACATTGGTGTGGGGTGCTATGGTCTCCATCCAAATATGTCCTGATCAGATTTAATTTCACCAAGAGGCCTTTAACTGTGTGATCTCCTATCTGACTAAATAGCCACCCCTTGTTTCCCATAATCAGCATTTTGTAGCATTTTACTGCATACTTCCACAGTGGTGTCGGGTGTTTTTGGCCATCATCCCTACACAATATGCTTTCCTGAGATTTTTCAGGCATAGTTGATGTTTAACCTTCACCAGTCCACCTAGAACAGAGATGTCCAAACTTGGCAACTTTAAGACTTGTGGATTTCAACTCCCAGAATTCTGGAAAGCTGGCTGGAGAATTCTGGGAATTGAAGTCCACAAGTCTAAAAGTTGCCAGGTTTGGACATCCCTGACCTAGAATCAACCAGAGCTCTGCTAGTCCCCCTTCCTAGTCTTCACAGAAATAGCATTCGAATTGCAGCTGAGCAGCTGATGGGCAGCTGCGCCTTTAGCATCACAATTTATATTCTATTGTGGACACAGCTGCATGGAAGGCCATTTAACAAGGCTTTAGATTTTGCCAACATGCAAAGATTTACATAGGAATGGACTTTGAAAGCCAAACATTTTGGGTTCCATATTTTTGGGTGAGTCCTGAAATGTAGGGCAGAGTTATAATCACCAAACCATCAATGGATGTTGCACTGAGGATTTGGGCTTCTCCTGCATGACAGCAAAACTAATACTTGATGTTGAATTTCATACATCTCTTCCCTGATATAAACTCTTTATAGCACTTCAGTCATGAAAAAGGTTTAAAAACATGACAGCTCATTTCATTCTGGGGCATGTGTCCTGGGGAGAAGGACTTTGTGCCTAGGAGGATAATAGGTTTAACCTCTCCCTGGACATTTCATGAAGTGGACCTAGTTACAATAAAGTATTTATTTAAATCCCTTCATCAGAGATGTGCAACCAAATGCTAAAGGTTTAACACAAAAGAGGAGCAAAGTGTTTTAAACAAATAACTGGATAAATATATTCTGAGGCATCTCAGGGGATGAAGGACTAATAGCCTTACTTCTTTCTTGTGTCTCTTACAGATGTTGAAAGCCTCTGCGTCCTGCTAGCTGGGTGGCAGCCCTTCTCCTGCCGACAGGCTGAAGGTAAGAATGACCCTAGATAAAAATATTATTAGGCTCTTCCAGAGATGTAGGACTAATGGACTTGCTTTCTATTGTGTCTTACAGAGGACATAAACGAACTGTCCACTCAGTTGGCAGGATGACACCCCTTTGAGGGTCACGGCCTGTCGTCCCTCTGGGAAGGTGAGTGTTTTCCAGCAATCCTAACACAGTTCTTTACTTTGGATGAGTATAGAACACTTTAATTAATAAATAAAAAATAAATAACAATAAGCTATGTATACCAACATATAGCTAACTCTTATAACATCTATAACATGAGGTTGTTTCCTGGAGCATCTAGAGGAGCAGGAGATTTGGGGGTATATACAGAGGTTCTAGAGGTAGAGGAGTTTTGGGGATATGTACAAAGTTTGTAGAGTTTCTGGAGATTTGTATGGAGGTTCTAGAGTAGCCGAGATCCCTGAAGACGTATGTGGTGCCTCAAGAGATGGAGGGATCTCCAACTGCGCGTATGATGGTTCTAGAGGGACAGAAACCTCTGTAGGTATGTATGGACTTTGTAGAAGAACAGAAGTCTCCATGGGGATGTATGGAGTCTCTAGAGAACTGGGGGTCTCCCAGACAGTATATGGTGGCTCCAGAGAGGTAGTAATTTCCAGAGGGACGTATGTGGATTCCAGAGATTTTGTAGTCTCTTGCAGAATATATGGTGGCTCTAAAGAGGCAGTAGTTTCAGGAAGAATATATGGAGGTTCTATGTGGACAGATGGCTCTGGGGGTAACACGAAGGAGGGGCAAAGTGTTTTAAACAAATAACTGGATAAGTATATTGTGAGGGCATCTCAGGGGAACAGCCTTGCTTCTTTCTTGTGTCTCTTACAGATGTTGAAAGCCTCTGCGTCCTGCTAGCTGGGTGGCAGCCTTTCTCATGCCGACAGGCTGAAGGTAAGAATGACCCTAGATAAAGATATTATTAGGGCTGTTCCAGAGATGAAGGACTAATGGACTTGCTTTATATTGTGTCTTACAGAGACATAAACGAACTTTACACTCAGCTGGAAGGATGGCACCCTTTTGAAGGACAGGGCCTGTCTTCCTTCTGGGAAAGTGAGTGTTTTCCAGCAATCCTAACACAGTAACACAATATATTAGGAGTGATTAATGGCCTTGTTTCTTTCCTCTTTCAGATAAACTGAATGGATTGTGTCACTGGCTAGCTGAGTGGCAACCATTCCATCCAGGACAGGGCCAAACACTGGCTATCCAGGGTAAGTGTTTTCCAGCCATTTTGTTTCATTGAGAGCTTTCATTTCCCCATTTTTTGCAGCTCTATCAGTTCTGTATCTGGGTAGCTGGGGAGGCGGGAGGACAGGAAATAAGACAGCCACGCCATGGCTATCTATTAAACATGGTAGGGCTGATCCACAGATGAACGAATAAAGATCTTCTTCTGTATGTGTGTCTTACAGATGACCTCAATAACTTATGCCATCAGCTGGCACAGTAGCACCCCTTTGAAAACTGACCAGCCAACAGCAAGGTGAGGGTTTCCAGGCCATAATAACCGCAAAGCAGTGGGTTAAAATGCAGCCTTCCAGGGTGGTTCCTGGTACTTCAAGAGCGAACCTGGAGAACCAATCGCCTATTTTCAATCTGGCAGATGAGTCCAACATAAAAACTGTTATTTATAAGTTGCTCATATTTAGAAGTAATTTAAGTGTGCATAACATTTTGGGGGGCAGTTTCCCCAGACCCCACTCAAATAAGAGACCTACCCTTTGTTCAGCATTTACAAATGATGTGATGAGTCAGTAATTGAAACATCTGACGTTGATCCAGCCTTCTATTTCCTATCTGCCTCTCGGTTGACTCCAAGCAACAATAGCATCCAAAGTCACCTGTCTCTTGGAATTTCACACCTCCAAACTCTCCTTGGGGGGAAAATTGCAGCTTCCCACCATGGCAGCCAGTAACCCTCTCGTCTTTGCCTTTCTTCAGCCTCGTTATGCACCACCTCAGTATCAACATCTTCCTGCCACCAGCCCCATACAGCAGATACACAGGCTTTCCTACCTCCAACGTTGACTGTCAGCTGGTTCAGAGACAACACCTTGTGCCACCTCCAATTTGGGCCTACAGCTGGTACAGCTGCAGGCAGTTGGACACAGTCAACCAGCCTCTTTGCAAGATGATAGTTACTTGTGCAACCCTGGAGTTCTGGCTCTCATCCCTTTGGAAGAGAATAATCCATCTCCAGACAGACAGGTAAGTCTATCCCAGTGTTGCCATCTCCAGCCAGGCAAGCGGTTCTGGCCCTCAAAGAAGGTGGAACCTCGGATCTTTGAAGCATCGGTTCCAGCAGGGCCATCAAGACCCAGCAAAGTGAAAGTTTCATATGCAGACCTGAAAGTTCTGTGCTGGTCTTCCTTTCAGAATGCCAGAGTTTTGACCTAGCCCCAGATGTATGAAGCCTGTGCCACCACAGAGAAGAATTTTGGGCTGGACGGTTTGTGCCAAAGCGCTGCAGATAGACAGCCTGTGCACTTACCAAGGAAAGATTTCTTGCAAGAAGCCTGAAGGTAGTTTCATCATGCTCTTCCAAGATGTATGAAATTTTGTTGTGGGCTTTAGAGAATACAACCCAATGAGACCAATCCCCCATCAATAATGGATATTGATCCAGACCCATGTCAGGAAAAGTAGTCAAGAAACATAGTTACACCATCACATAAAGCCCACAAGTAATCTTGAACCACGGATCTTAACATGTGCACAGTCTTAATTCTTAAAAACCTTACATCTGAACACAGAAAGTGAGGGATTATCATGCCGCCTTCCAGGTGTTTTCTGGTATTTCAGGAGAGGACCTGGAGAATAATTCACCCATTTTCAGTCTGGCAGATGCGTCCAACCTAACTGGACATAGCTGTCAGTGTGTTTCACTAGTCCTCAGCAGGTGACTTTGAGGAAGTGGGGAACCATTGTGTACTACTCCAGAGGTGATGAGTTTCTCAGCGTCCTTACCACATCTCTGAACCTTTGCAAGAGGCTGGTGGAAGAAGCATTCTCCATCCTGATGTCTCTCAGGATGTTCTCCAATGTCATTTCTGCTTCATTCCAGCCAGTCCTTTACAGGCTTTGTGTTCATCAGCTGAACCAATTTTGCAGAAAACTGCCAAGCTTGTGCATTGTAGGCTGCCCTTTCAAATGCGGTGAACCAGGAATGAAGTTGCTCCTTGGAGAATGTTTTGCAGAAGTTGAAGATAGCCCTCACAGCAGAGCAGGGGCAAATGTCGAGGCGGGAGAAATATGGGAGCCCATAAATGGCTCATTTTTTGTCTCAGCAAACTGGCTGGTATCCTCTAATCCTAGTTTCCATTTTTTCTTTCTTTCAGTGCCCAGGGAGTCAATTCAGGCAGAAGGTGAAGGACCACGAGTCTCCTCCTTCCCAGGCAGAAGGTGAAGGACCACTCCTGGCAGACTCCTAGATGGATTCCATGTGCCAAAGGAGCTCCTGACTGAGTTTGCCGACACCGAACAGTGTTTTTTCTCCCCTCCATTGAGCCTCTCCATCCGAAGACCCTGCCGTGCAGAAGACCCTTAAACGGGACATCCCCACCGCCATGGTGTATTTTTACAAAGACGATGATACTGATCTATTACTATTGTTGTATGTGCACTGAGAGCTTATGCACCGGAGACAAATTCTTTGTGTGTCTTTGTGGCCAATAAAAAATTCTCATTCTAATTCTTCCTCAAAGAGATCCAGGATCAGTGTGACAACAGGTCCCAATACTCCATGCAGCTCTGTTTTCTCTTCAGACTCCCGGGGACCATAAATCATTTGAAACAAAAAGAAAAATCCCTTTCATTGAACAGGGCGTAAAATAAAGCAAGGCGCAGGCAAGGCAGCCATTATCACCACGAAGAGGAGTAATTAATACACCACATAGCACCATGGGGCACTCCATGTCGGCCCCATCCTGAGGGCAAGACAGGAGGCTCGCTTCGCCCTGTCAGGGTTTTGGCGGGAGCGATCCTGGGGTGTATATGAGCGTGTGCTTCGATTAGGCTGCTGGCGGGCGGAAGAACGGCTCCTTTGACCGTTGGAGAAGGCTGCCTTCCCTCAGAATGGCCAGCGAGAGGCGGCGATTCCTGGCAGAAGAGAGAGCTCCCTCCACCCGAGAGAGGCGCGTCTGACTGAAGCTCAGCCACGCGGGAAATTTTGTGCGCCACAGTCACCTCAGAGGAGGCGGCCGCCTCAGTCTCTCCCTCCCCCTCCCCCCTCCCCCTCGGACCGGAGCCACGGGCGCATGCGCACTGACAATCTTGCCGATGGCGGGAACTTTT
>JAOYMU010101526.1:0-11931 GCA_025802295.1 Psammodynastes pulverulentus | reverse complement strand
GCTGATTCTGTAAACCGCTTAGAGAGGGCTGTAAAGCACTATAAAGTGGTATATAAGTCTAAGTGCTATTGCTATTAGATTCTAATACCATGTTTAGCTTCTCCCTACTCTACCCAAATACTTTCAAGAGGCAACCTTCACATTCTCCTGAACCATAGCTATTTCTTCCACATTTTTCTATACACAGGGAGAAAGTGAATGAATTGTTTCTGCTGCAGGAAAGCAATTCAGGCAGGACAAGACTGCGAGCAATTATTGGTGCACTTTTGGAGGATAAAAGGAAACACTTTCAAGTGCCACATGGAGTTATTCTGAATTTGTCTTACGTCCCATCTCCAAGAATCAGCAGGTAGGCAATGGGAAGGCAAACTGTGAAAGGACAGATGGACCGATGATCTCACCTAAGATAAAGCAGCTTACTATAATGCTAAAGTCCTTGGCAATCTTTCCCACTACTAGCAGACCATAAGATTTCTCAGTATTTACAATCAAGTTGAAATGGAAATGTTGAACAGAAACATCATCGTTTTGGACAGGATCTTTTCACAGCATTTACCCTGGCTCATAACATCCTTTTACTACGCTTTCCAAAACTGTAATATTTTATATGGTATATTAATGTTAAGTTTTATACATCCTGCAAGGGTGAGTAGGTGAAGAGTTAGGAAAGAGATATCAAATACTGTGTTCTTCTTGCCAGGAATGTGCAGGAGATTGCATGTAAAGCTTTGAGTAGCAGGCTCCAAAATTCTACTCCAAAAAGTTTGAGGGGAAAAGAGGACAAAACCAGGATACCGATGCTGGAACCAAGGAGAGACTGGAAATTTTCCTTATGTTGCTTTTACTCTCTGGGCAATTAGCAGAGGATGTGGTTGGGGATCAAGATTTCTGAGACCTTGGGAGCAAATTAAGGAATGAAATGGAAGGCTTGAGGTTTGCAGATATATAAGACATGAATTTAGTTCCTTGAGGGCCCCCCAAACTACGAAAAATCACTATTTTTGCAGCTCTGACTTAAAAGGCACAAATGATCTAAAAGGTAATGAGTTGGGCACAATGGTTAAATATGGAAACATACTAGTTCAGATGGTCCTCAACTTACACCAGTTCATTTAGTGACCTTTCACTAAAGTGCCATTCATTAAAAAAGTGACTTTATGACCATTTTTCACACTTATTACCACTGTAGTATCCCCAGGGTCACGTAATCCAAATTCGGATGCTTGGGAACTGACTCACATCGATGACAGTTGCAGTGTCCCGGGGTCATGTGATCCCGTTTTGCGACCTTCTGACAAGCAAAGTTGATGGGGAAACCAGATTCGCTTAACAACCGTGTTACTAATTAAACAGCAGTGATTCACTTAACACAGGGATTGGCAACCTTAAATACTCAAAGAGCCATTTGGATCCATTTCCTACAGAAAACACTGGGAGCCACAAAACCTACTGGGAGTTGAAAAGCTCAATAAATTGCGTTCCAGTGGGTGTCGCAAATTGGTGTTTGTGACACATATTTTGAGCGACAGGGAGCCACAGCAAAGGGATGAAAGAGCCACATGCGGCTCCAGAGCCGCAGTTGCTGACCCCTGACTTAACAAATGTGGCATGAAAAATCATAAAATGAGGCAAAATTCACTTAACAATGTAAATTTTGGGCTCAATTGTGGTCGTAGGTTGAGGATTATCTGTATTTGCAGAGCTTCACAGACAGAAGACAAAACACACTTATTATTTGAATGTCAATAATAAATAAAAAAATAAATAAACACCTTAGATCGCATATTAGACAAAACAACCTATTTATTGAGATCCTTATATTAAAACAACATATTTTGTGTGTGGTCAGAATTTAAAAAATCACATATAACACGACTCTTTATTTGAATAAATCAGTCCAGTTGAGATCTCCATATGTGAGTCTGATTGGGATAAATTGCAGGGATGACACAGAAATATGATTTATATTGCTTTGTTCTTTTTATTTAATCTGCTTCTTTTATTCTATTTTTACATAGGCTTTTATGAATGTTCTGTGTTTTATATTCTAAATTTTGATATGACCTAGTGGCTAATCAATAATAAAGTTACTCAATAAAGATAGAGTAAAAGATAATGGCTGGGATGAAGGTGTAGGCTTGTGTGTATGATGGTGTTGTTTGGGACTCTAAAAGCGTGATCCTGTGGGGAAATAAAGAAGTCATACTGATGATTATCAAAATCAGTAAACCCTGTGAAAAAAGGATATTAGAGTATAATTTCACCAGTAGCATGAAAATACTGTTTTTAATTGAAGTGTATATCCCAGGGAGTTTTCTCCTTCTCATTTTTGTGGCCACCCCTCTCCGTATTGCAACAAACACACCTTGGATTTTTTTTTTCCCCAGATACAAATGGACAAAATTCCTCTTGGAAATTATCTCCTTCTCTCTCCAACAAACCTCATTATGCTGCAAGCAATATTCATATCCTATTTCAACCACGGGAGAAAAACATCATATTTACTCCCCAAAGAACTACAGCTGAGAGTTTGGGATGCTTGAAATCCACCCAGGACAGAAAACCGGTTATCCCATTTTTTTTATGCCCAACAAACCAAACCAGTAAAGAGAGAAGCTCTTGGCAGTTTTCTTGTGAAGTCACTGCCTTTGTTGTTTTAAAACATTTCATTTAAAAAGAATGTCACCTTCACCAACGCCAGGGAAAGATTCTGGTGCGGTTTTGTGGAGGTGTTGACTAGAATTAGAGGAATATCAAACAAAACACAGAGTATTTTCTCCAATAAGTTTTCTTTTTCCCCCTGTTCTTACTATTATCCCTGCACTATTCTCCTCTTTCTCCATTTCTTAACCAACTTCAAAAAAGATTACAAAGTGGATTGAAGCATCACATGTCAACATCTTGAGAATCCATTCTCCCAACAAAAGTTGGGATATCTGGATCTCTCCCAAGAACTGAACCATGCATGATCAACTCACTTTCCAAATGTTTATTTTTTGCATTTGCTGCTTTGCAAAGCTGTCCCCCCCCCCCCAGAGTCCTGAGGTTTTTGCACAGGAAAGAATCAAAAGCCACAACAACAACAACAACAACAACAACAACAACAACAACAAACAGATAGGATTTTTCTTTCCCTCTCTCACATTCTTCTGTGGAGACACCATGCTTTCCACAACCATTTCAACACAGAAGGGCTGATCACAAAAAATAGATCAGGAAAGTAAAGGGAAAGTACCCTTGAAATGCCATCCTCACCTCTGTCTTACTTTTCATCTTAACCAAACCTTCCTTACAGCATAGCAAAACCATTTTATTTACAATTTTACAGGCACATAACCAG
This sequence comes from Psammodynastes pulverulentus, assembly GCA_025802295.1. Classification (NCBI taxonomy): domain Eukaryota; kingdom Metazoa; phylum Chordata; class Lepidosauria; order Squamata; family Psammodynastidae; genus Psammodynastes; species Psammodynastes pulverulentus. The sequence continues at coordinate 8,591 of JAOYMU010101526.1, read as the reverse complement.
CTTTTATTCCAAACAGAGGCAGGCAGTGCCTTTCTCCCTACACCTTGACCTCTGAAACCTTAAGACAGAATTATGCATGCACACTTTCACCCCGGGCAGGTCGGCACAGCAGTGCGTTTCACGTTGTCAAAACAACAAACGCCCTTATGAGATGTTCTTAGGGTTTTCCCATGGAGGAGAAGAGCCCATCCCATTTACTACAATTTGGCTTGGAAGTGCACCCTGTATTACAACCTTCCCCCTGCCCCACGTTTTGATGTTCTCCAGATGAGGACTTTGGGGGGCACACAGTCCAACCTGTCTGAAAACACCCCCAGTTTTATGGTTTCCCAAAAAAAATCCCCATCCCTTTTAATTTACAATAACTTTTTCCAAAAATAAATAAACAATAATAATTAGGAGGAGGGGAGTGAGTGAGTAAGAGAGAGAGAGAGAGAGAATCCCGTCCCGTGGGAATTCGTGCACAACAATCCCACTCCGGGAGAGGAGGGAAACCCAACCCCAGGAAACTTTTCCAATCCACATTTTTAATTGAACTATAAAGTATTATAAAATACAAAGTAAATCGAAAAGCGGGGGGGGGGGGAGGAAGGAAAGAAGCGAGGAAAGATAAGAAAAAGAAGACTTGACTTCAGACTCTCTGTTTCAGTAAAATAAGGCATTATTACATCCCATCCCAACTTTTTGCCTTCTCACAATAACGCGAAGAAGTCATTTCTATAAAGATCTACCCGTCGTCTGATCGGTTAAAAAAACCCAAGTCAAATTTGCATTAAGCCCAGAAACTTTTCAAAAGCTTGCAAACCAAAGCAAGCAGCGCAGGGACTTCCGAGCCCATCGAAAAGTCCCAAAAACTGTGTGTGGGGGGGAGCGACTTAACTATTCGGACACATTCCCTCTGCACACGCACACACACATCCGACCCACAATTGTTGCACACAAAGGGAAGCGACCCCTTCCTTTCCTCCCACACCCCACCCCAGCGCCCCTCTTGCAACCCTTCACCACCCACCCGGCGAAGGGCACACATTGCAAGCTGCCGACGTCACTTACCAGCCGAGAGACAGACGACCCTATGCCGGGAACGCGTGTAGTGGCGGTGGTGGTGGGAATGCTCCCCGCGACGAGGTTAGCTGGAAGCGGCCGCGCAGGAGTGCCGGGAGCGGAGGGGCAACATCTCCCGGCGGCTGTTCCGACGCCCCCCTCGCCCGGCTTGCAAGAAGCAAGAACCGCTTCCCTCCGCCGCCCAGCCTCCTCGCTCTCTCCTCTTCTCCCCGCCTCCCTTCCTTGCAAGCCGGAGCTCTTTAGGAAACAAGCGAGCAGGCGGGGAAGGTCCGACGAGACCCTCTTCCTTCGCCCTCTCCGCAGCCGGGCGCCCTTTGGGCTCTCTCCGCCTGGGCTGGCTGATGGCAAGCGCGGCGCCTTCTTGGAGGGCTCGGGGACCGGCGCAGGCACTCGCTCGCGCCTCTCTGGCAGCGGGGAAGCTGCTGACACAGGCTCGCCAGCAGTCCTTCTTCTCTACCCGCCCGCTTGGCCCGCCCCGCGATGGGGCCCTGGCGAGCCGAGTCGCTCTTGGGTTACTAAGCCAACCGCAAAGGCCTGCCCTGCTGGCTCCTGCCGCGCCCACGGCAGCCTTCTCGGCCTTCGGAGGAGAGGGAGGGAATAAGCCCCTCGGCCTCCTCAGTTTACGCGCCAAGCTTGGCCTCGACCGGCTTCGACTTCAACGTTAATATTTGTTTTGGGTTTTTTTGAAAAGGGGTTTAAACCTGCATGAAGGGGGGGGGGGTATTAAGCCCACCCCCTCAATCAGAAAAGGTCCATACGAAGAGCATCCGTAACTCTGGGGCATATATCCCCCCAAAAAATAAAGGAGGAAAGGCGGGGGGAGGGATATATCTCAAGCGGGAAGGAGAGGAAAACAACCAGCTGCATTCCGATCCGGGACAAAGTTCTTTAAAAGTTTACAAAATGTAGGAGATTTAGTTCCAAGGAAACCTGCAGAAGATTGTGCTCCTCTTTTTTCCTATGGGGTTATAGAGAGAAGAAAAGGGGTTAGTTCTTTTTTTCTTTTTTTCTTTCTTTCTTTCTGTCTTTCTGTCTTTATCTTTCTGTCTTCTGTTTTTTTTCTTTCCTTCCTTTTTTCTTTCCTTCCCTCCTCTTCTTTCTCCTTCCTTCCTTCCTTCCTTCCTCTTCTCTTTCCTTCCTTTTCTTTCTTCCTTCCTTTTCTTCTTTCCCTTCCTCTTTTTTCTTCTTTCTTTTCTTCCTTCCTTCCTTCCTTTTTTCTTTCTTTTTCTTTCTTCCTTTCTTTCTCTAAGCAACTACATAAACAAGATCATTTTTTATATCCAACTTCCTTGGTGGCTGTTTTTATTGTTTTCCACTTATAATATTTCATAGAGCAAGTTTCACAATCTCAGGTTATTTTATTTTGCTTACATTAGGCTAAGAAAATGGAGTGACTTCTTTTTATCCCACATTTATTATTCTTATAAATAACTTCTGAGAGGAAACCCACACAACACGCCTCTTATTTTCCCCACAACAACAACAACAACATCCCTGCAAGGTGGGTTGGGCTGAGAGAGACTGCCCAAAGTCACCCAGATGATTTTCATGTCTTAACAGTCTCCTTAATCTCTATAACAAACTGGTATATATGTCCATGAGTTTATTGAAAGTTGGGTGGGTGGGTTGTTTTTTACTTTTAAAATTAAAAACAAACATTTAGCAGGAAAGGATCTGATCTTGAAAAGATTGGACCAAATTTAAATTCTATAATTTGTTTCATATATTACATGATAACATAGCTGTTTGTTTTTAGCATGTCATTCTCAAAGTGATTTAGCATGTTGCACAGAGGAAAACACTGGTTTGTTCAATAAAGTTATGATTATAACTTCGTTGCTTATCACTATTGTTGTATGCACATTGAGAGCTTACGCACCGCAAACAAATTCCTTGTGTGTGTAATCACACTTGGCCAATAAAGTATTCTATTCTGTTCTATTCAAAACTGTCATTTTAATATTCTGGCCTACTATGCATGTGAATGCAACTAGTGAACCAGTTCACAGACCACGCTAAACTATGATTTATTTAAACATGGTTTATTGACTAATTCACAATCCTCAAATTCTTTTGAGTTTAGTGGGGTTTTCTGTTCTTTAATGCTTACAGTCCTTTAAAATATGTGGTAACGGATCAAATGATCAATCAAGGATTGCTGCCATTAACTGATAAGACTACAATATTTGCTAAACTCTTACTAACTGCTAGATACTTCCCTAAATATTGGTAAGAGCACTATTGCCAATTTTAATTCTTTTTCAGTAGAGCACCTCAGTATGCAAAATAATTCTTCCATCGAATATGGTTCCCTAACAAACATTTGCTTACATCCTCACCTGTGCATAGAAAGGAAAGCACTGTTCTGGATTCCTAGAAACTAGGTTCTATATCCATATCAAGCATCAGAAATGGAGAATTCATTGTCTAGTTTCTTCTGGGTTTGCAGCCACAAAGCTTCAGTCTTGCCAGTTTATGCTGGGTATCTGTCTGTCTGTCTATGTTTATATCCAGATCATTCTAAAATTGTCTGGATCAAGGAACGGATTTGCCTCCTAGGATTGAGATTCCTAAGTATCCTCATTTGGTGGCCTGGCAAATGTCATTATTTGGAATTTATTGAAATGTCAAAGAAAAATGAATGCAGTTTCAGAATTCAGGAACGCAGAAAACATAAAATACACAACCACATCTATAAATGGAACTTGAGGAAAGCAAAAAGGGAGAAATTGAGATGCTAAGTCATGTTGCTAAACCATTGTTTAATCAAGCTGGATTATATTTGAATTGAGTTGAAACACTATGCTATTGTTAATAAACTACAGTTTCTGGATTTGTACAACCTAATAGCTGGCACCTGAGCAAACTATACTAGTATGATTCAAATGATGTGTGCAAGTCATCAGAGGCAACTTATGTTTGGCAGGCCAACTGTTCTTTCCCTTGTGCAAAAGTTGAAATTTTATGTTTGTGCAAACCATGTGGAGCATGAATTACCTTGGAATCTAATCTCAAGACCAGCCCACTCCCTTTGTTTTGCAAATACAGATATTTTCAATAAAATATTTAATAATATTGTATGTGTGTGCGTATGTTGAATATTTAAGAAGCTCTGCTGATAATTCTTAAATTTATTATCATGCATTAAACTGACGTCTGCTAAAGCTATTGGTCAGGGAGCTATATACTGTTAGTAACAGTTTGTCTCAAGCCTACACCAATGGGGAAAATATGTTGTCTCACTGGTATTGCCCCACCTAAGATGAGAGAAGTAGCAGCAGATGCCAAGAGAACTAAACGAGAATGATCTTCAACGTCCTCTGAACAAACATGCCCCAAGCCCACCAACTCAAATCTAGGAGCAGCTTTATGGCAGGAACAAATATTATTGAGGGTACACAAGAACAAAATCAAATTAGAAGATGGAGGAAGGAGACCATTGAGCAAGGAATAACATTAAAGGAGGATATGGCTGAAAAATCGGATCTCCCTTACGCTACCTGGTGGATCCTGAATAGGTTGAGAGTTGGAGGACCTAAATGTAAAACCAATATGCTCAAATGGGACTCTTAGTAGATAACAATATGCTGTGTGAATGTGGAAAGACACAGATCCTGACCCATCTGCTGGTATGTTGGCTACTACCAGAAACAAGTACCGATAATGACTTATTTTTGGCCAAAGACAAAGCCAAGAAGATGGTTTCATTCTAGCAGTTTGAACTTTGATTTAGACACGGAAGAAGCAGCTCTTGGTCTGAAATTGCTCCTTGGGAAAAAAAATTCATTCATTGTTCTTAAGATTAAAGCCTCCATCTTGCACATTTAGCTGGACCACCATTATTGCAAGTTCTGTGGCAATTCTCACTTTTGCTCTGGAAATTACCTTTCTTATCCTGCTCAAATGAATATGAAAATAAGATAAAACTCGCAAAGGATCCTGTGATTCTGTTTTTAGTATTGAGGGGGAAAAAATCAGGATTTGAGTCTTAACAGGTAGGCTTCTGGTCTTTTTCAGTGTCTAAAGAACTCAATGTTTCAAAATCAGTTTGTCACCCCTTACACCTCATTTCTGAGAAAAATAAAACAGAATAGACTTTGTTATATAACAAGAAGACCTGTTCATAAACTGTACAGAATTAACATATATCAGGGAGACAGATATTTCCATTCATTAATTCAGTGGTTCTCAACTTTTTCTTCACCATGGAACTCCTTTAAATATATTTTGTGGCCAAGGATTCCCAAGCCTTAAGATTAAAATCATAACTTTTCTTCAGAAAAGCAATACAAACCTAGCTTTTTCTTTAGGTGTTGGGCCCAGGATGAGTTCTGTCCAGAGGGAAGTATAAATCTTGGTCATAGGTATATCAATTAATGCAGTGGTTCTCAGCCTGTGGTCCATGGACCTCCGGGGGCATGCAATGTCATCACGGGGATCACAAAGGCTTGAAGAAAAATTATGATTTAAATCTTAAGGCTTGGGGGTCCTTGGCCACAAAAGGTATTTAAAGGGGCTCCATGGTGAAGGAAAAGTTGAGAACCACTGAATTAATGAATTTAATGAAATCGTTTATCTTGCTCTGCTTTTGATTTACTGTACACGGTCTAGAGTCACAGTTCAAACTGGGCAGCCATAGGGTACATAATATAACAATGGAATTGGAAGGGACCTTGGTGGTCTGCTAATCCAGCCCACTGCTTAAACAGGAGACCCTATACCATTTCAGACAAATGACTGTCCAATCTCTTCTTAAAAAGTTCCAGTGATGAAGCACCCTCAACTTCTGAAGGAAAGCCATTCTACTCACTGTCAGGAAATTTTTCCTTAGTTCTAGGTTGGATCTCTCTCTAATGGTCTTCCTTCCATCTTGTCCTGCCCTCAGGTACTTTGGAGAATGAGTTTACTCCATCTTCTCTCTGACAAACCCTCCAAGTGCTGGAAGACTGCTATCATAGCCCAGTCCTTTTTTTCGTTAAACTAGATATACCTAGTTCCCTCAATTGTTCATTGTACAGTTTAGCCTCTATCATCTTTGTTCTTCTCTACGCTCTTTCTAAAGTCTCAATATCTTTTTGTATCGTTGTGACCAGAACTGAAAGCGGTAGTCTTATGTGTCTCACCAGTGCAGAATAAAGTGGGACTACCACTTCACATGATCTTGAAACTATCCTTTAGTAGATGCAGCTTGTTGTTGTTGTTAGTTGCAAAGTTGTGTCCAACCCATCGCGACCTCATGGACAACGTTCCTCCAGGCCTTCCTGTCCTCTACCATCTTCAGGAGTCCATTTATGCAGCTTAGTCCTGCATTAAAGTCTTTTTAAAATACATTTTTAAATAAAAATAAATTACAATCTATGGAAAAAAAGGGCATGGATTTCCCCCCATTAGCTTTTTAAAATCAAAAGGGCAACAAGGCAGAGAAGAGACAAAAACGGCTCTGTATGACATTTTCAAGAATAACCTCTCATGCCCACAATGTACCATTGTGCACCAAAGCCAAAGAAGGTCTAGCTGATCGCAAAAGGGCAAATGAGGGGGATGATATTTGGAAAATAGTGTAATACCATTACAATGCCCTCAGTGAGAAATCTGAAATTGCTAGAACTTGAATGAGGGATGGCAACCTTGGAGTTTTTGGCCCATGGAAATATGGTTGATTGCAACTTCCTTGTATTTAGGAAGATTGATTTAACTGATTCATTTCGGTAGACTTTGGTCTAATGTGAAGTGTTGGGTGCCTATGTTAATTATGTTAATTTCTGATGAATTATTATTAAAGTGTGGGGGGGGGGAAATGTTGATTGATTTTTGGAAGTTTAGAACATATAGAGCATAAGCGGTGCTCCGATGGGTCAGACCCCTGTCGTATTTAGTCCAGCATCCTGTTCTCCTGCTGGCCAACCAACTCCATAAGTGCGACCAAGTGTGATTGGACACACAAGGAATTTGTCTGAGGTACATAAGCTCTCAGTGTACGTACAAACAATGAAGTCATAAATCATAAGATACAATGATAAATTTTAAGATACAACCAACAAAGTGGTAGTACATAAGGAGTATGGAATAGGAAACATGAGAAGGATAATAGTAATACAGTACTACTACATGGTTAGATATCCTTAGGTAAAAGTGTCAAACTCAAGGCCCACAGGCCAGATCCTGCCCACAGGGTGCTTAGATCTGGCCCATGGGGCCACCCTGGAAACAGTGAAGGACCGATGGTGCCCCTGCCAGCAAAAGCGGAGCTGGGCCCAAGCTTCATTTTCAGCTGTGATGGCCTCCTACAACCCTCTGCCAGTGAAAACGGAGCTTGCGAGAGCCACATACGGCCCTCCTGAGCTTCATTTTTACTGGCAGAACTCTCGGGCCACCATAGAGCCCCCCAATATGAGTGAAGTCGAGCTGGCCACGCCCCACCCCGAGGTCAAACACAAACCTGAAAATGAGTTTGACACCCCTGTCCTTAGGCATAGCACAGTGCTGTGGGAATTATACATTTAGCAGAGTGATGGCATGGAGGGAAAACTCTGTGTCTAGCTGTTTTGGCATGCAATTCCCTATTAGTGGTATGCTGAGAGGAGAAGTTGAAACCGTTTATATCCAGAATGTGAGGAGTCTGTAGATATTTTCTCTTTCTGGCTCCTGCAGCATACAAGTTCCTCAATGGAAGGCAGGTTGGTAGCCATTGTTTTTTCTGCAGTTCTAATTATCCCTTGAAGTCTGTGTCGGTCTTCTTTAGTTACTGTACCAAACCATAGCTCCTCTGTTTCCCTGTTATCCATACAGCACCATGCATAATTTTGTACACTTCAATCCTGTCTCCTCTCAGTCACCTCTTGTCCAGATTGAAAAGCCCCAGTGTTTGTTTATCAAATTTATTGGCTGCCGCTTTTACCTCAGGGCGTTACCCTGGGTGTTGCGATCTTTCCTCACAAGGAAGCTGTTCCAGCCATCTCCACATCTTAATTACCTTTACATATTGTTTGTATTATTATTTATAACATTTATATACTGCCTGATTTCCGACAACTTTTCCAAATCTTCTGCAGCTCCATGGTATGCTGACAGAACCATACACACTGATTTATATATGGTTATTGTGATATTGGCCGACCTATTTTCAATACCATTTCTTATTATTCCTAATATGCTTTTGGCCTTTTTATACTGGATGCACACTACATTAACAGCTTCATTGAACTATTTACCAGGATTCCAACATTTCTTTCCTCATCAGTCCCTGCTAGCTCTAGTTGTATGAGTAATTACTATTTTTGGAACCCATGTTTGTGTGTTTTGTTTGTTTGTTTGTTTTGTCAAATATACATTGGATAATACATATAAGTATAAACATAATTTGTATTGAAATGAATACAAATAAGAGAGAACATTAGGACAGAGGACGGTAGGCACGTTGGTGCGCTTATGCACGCCCCTTACTGACCTCTTCATTTCATTTCATTTCATTTATTGGATTTCTATCCCGCCCCATCTCCACACGGGACTCGGGGCGGGTCACAACA
>JAOYMU010101339.1:0-12023 GCA_025802295.1 Psammodynastes pulverulentus | reverse complement strand
ACTCCCCCTTTCCCTCTCCCTCTCCCTCTCCTTCTCTCCCACCTCTTTCCCTCTCCCTCCCTTCCTCTTTCCCTTCCTCTCTCTCTCTCTCTCTCTCTCTCTATCTATCTATCTCTCTGGAGCCAACCGGAAGTCCAGTTCCCCCACCATAGAGTCTCCTCCTGGCGTCCTTTTCCCTCTGTCTGTCCTAACCGAAAGCCCTCTCAATTGTGAAGCTGACCGCAGCAGAGGGAGGAAAGAGCCACATGCGGCTCCAGAGCCCCAGGTTGCTGACCCCCACGTTAAACAGACCCTTACATCTCCTTTAGATGTTTCTGCACGCTGCAACAGCTCAGGTATCAATCTGAGAAACCTTACCTTGGACACAAAGTTGAGAGGCAGGCTCCCTCCCTCCCTAGGCGAATTTCTTTTCTTCCACTGGCAGTTAGTTGCCCACACCGTAGCCCCTTTCCTGCATTCCTTTTTTGAAATCCCAAACTGGGCTCCCTTGCTTGGTCCGGAGGCAAAAAAACCCACCTCTGCTTGGGAATACAACTTGCCCGCTGAACATTCAGCAGGATTTCCAGTTGTTACTCGTCCTCTGCACATCAAAGGCCCCTCCCTGACTTGACTGCACCCCCTTCATTATTGTAATTACTCTGCCTCCTTATGAACCAGGACATCTGGTGGCAGCTGCTCCCCAAGCAAGGATTTCCCATATTCAGAGAGTTGCAACACGAGGGCAGGAGGAAAAAGGAAAGACTTTTTAGCCACTGGGGAAATAAACACCTTTATCCAAAGGTGGTATTCAACAGGTTACCCTGCGCAGGAGAACAGAGCTGGAAAGCAGTCAATGTGGTGAGGAATAGAGGTGGTATTCAGCAGGTTCTAAATTCTGGAGAACCGGTAGCGGAAATTTTGAGTACTTCGGAGAAGCAGCAAATCCCACTTCTGACCGGCCCTCCAACCCTATCTCTTCTCTGCCTCCCGAGTCCCAGCTGATCAGCTGGCTCTTCTTTGGTTGCCCTGTGCAGGAGAACGGAGCTGGAAAGCAGGTCAGTGGGGTGGGGTGGGGAGCAGAGGTGGTATTCAGCCAGTTCTGACAGGTTCTGGAGAACCTGTACCAGAAATATTGAGTAGTTGGGAGAACCAGCAAATCCCACCTCTGTCTGGCCCCGCCCCCATCTACTCTCTACCTCACGAGGCCCAGCTGATCGGCTGGGTCTTCTTTCATTGCCCTGCACAGGAGAACGGAGCTGGAAATCAGGTCAGCAGAGTGGGGAGGGAATGGAGATTTTATAGTATCCCTCCCCTGTCATGCTAACAAAGCCAGGCCATGGTCACCAAGCCACACCCACAGAAGCGGTAGTAAAAAAATTTGAAACCCACCACTGATGAAGCCTCAGAAGTTGGGGACCACTGCTATAGGTGTTATTTCCTATCCATTTGATGGTATGTACAGGGGGTTGAAAAAAAAACAGCCAGAGTTTTGACCACACAACCATGGCCATGACAATTTTTTTTACCAAAAAGGCTTGATTTTTAAAAAGAGCAAGCAACCTTATTTTTAAAGATGGAATTCTCCCCCAAATCTCGTCCATCTTTAAATTTGAATTCCATCTTTAAAAATGGGGTTGCTTGCTCTTTTCAAAAATCAAGCCTTTTTGGTACCCAGGGAAGAAAACGTTGCATTTTGGACAAAAAAAAAATTGGCTTCCTGGGCACCGGATTTCCTGACCGTGGGGTCAGCCGTTTTCTTCCCCGGGCACCAAAAAGCCTCGGTTTTTAAAAAGAGGAGACTAGAGGAACCATTTGCACCACTCAGGTGACCCTGAGGACACAGATAAACCTCCAAGGGCTTCCCTCACCCTCTAAAAAGGATGCAAATGACCCGCTGTCTGCAAGGAATATAAATCCTTCCCTTCCCCACTGTGCTGTCAGAACTGAAGAAGCTTCTTGGATGAGAAGCGAAACGTCTTCAAAAGAAAAAAAACAAGAAAGTCCAGTTGCCTCCTGAAAAAAGCACCTGTACCTCACCTGAAGCTGAGGTCAATTCCAGGGAGACCTCACCTTCTCAATGTACAAAATGGGAGAAAGAAATACCATGGGGTTTTTTTTTAAGAAAAGCAACAAAGTTTATACATTGGAGCGGCAGAGGCAAAAGAAAAAATGAAACAAAACCCACCCCACCACCAGAATGTCCCAAATTTATTTGTGTTGCACCGATGAAACAGGGGTGGTTATTCATAGATCTTCTTCAACACCAACCATATGCTAAGAATTGTCCCCAGTTGTGGGCTGATAGGACTCTGGGCTTTGTTGCAAAGATTTCTTTTACAACATTCGGCATGAATATTTCCGCTCTTCAGTCTATGATATATATCGGTGTCTCTCCTGCACATCGATTCGGTGGCGCAGCCCTTCTGGATGGTCACGGCTGTGCTTTTATTTTCTGGAAAGCAATAACAGAAGTGTATGTAGCAGGGGTTACCTTTACCTTTTTCTTTAACGTACTTTTCTGATCGAACCGCCAAGAGAGATGGTGAATTAGCGTTGCTAAAATCCCCAACAGAAGAAAATCTTATATTGCACCTGTGGAGTTTTCTGGAACAGTTTCTCCAACAAAAACTCCCATTTCTCACTTTGTTTCAAAGTATTAGAAGATTTATTGGAAAGAAAACATGTCGGCTGTGCTCCTGCGCAAATCCATCTGACCCTCACCCAGCCAGTCCTCCCCTATGACCCTGTTTACTCCCGCCCCTCTTGCATCACACTCTCCAATGATTTATTCTCATAGCTGGCTGTCATCACCGGTGTTCTCCAATGATTTTTCTACGCGCCAGAGTCAACGTCCTCTGCATTCCAGAGGTGGGGGTAATGGAGCAAGGAGGGCTTCTCCCTCCTCCCCTGCATTCCGGAGGTGGGAGTAATGGAGCAAGGAGGGTTTCTTCCTCCTCCCCTGCATTCCAGAGGTGGGAGTAATGGAGCAAGGAGGGTTTCTTCCTCCTCCCCCCTCTCCTGCATGGCAAATTATATGTCTGCTGTAGAATTTGACATCCCTGTTATATGGGGGCTGTCTGGATCCTGAGCCCCGAATGCCGACCTGCCTATCCGGTGGCGCAAAGTCTCAGGGAAGATGGAAGAGAAAGAGGTGATCAAAGAAGGGGCCATAGGAATGGAACTGGGTGTACTTGTCAAGACCCAGTATTCTCCCTCTGAAGCAGTCCGAGCCATTGAAGCCGCAAAAGCGGAGCAAAAGCTGGGTGCTCAGCCTAAGGAGCTGGAATCCTGGAAACTTTGCCAGTCTGATCCAGTTCCAGAGATGGGACCCAAGATGAGACCACCTGAGTACCAGCCAGAATCTAGCCTGATAAGATCAATCCATTGTCCCGATTGGAAAGAAGTGAGACCTTTGGGATCTGACAACTCTAGGGACTGGAACTTGCTGCCACCCTTACGAAGTCAGTCTTTGACAGGTCTCCCAGAGCAGTTTGAGCACCTTGAGGTCGGGAGCTATGCCCTGCAGATTCAAGCTGGCCCACCAAGATGGATTCTACCCACATTTATGTTCCCTGATCCAGGGCTGCTGAGTGGGCACAGTGCTGCGATGGTGTCTTTCTACTCGGCCAGGGATGACCAGAGAGCCAGGCCAGTATATCAAGCCCAGGCTGTAGGAGACAGGCAGCAGATGCCACTTGTGATCGGGATGCTGCTACATCCAGCCACCCCCCCTCACCAGCCGGTCTTTATGCTGCCTCCTGCTGAGTGGATCCCTCCTACTGGGGGTTCTATCCTGGCCAGGGGTGGGTGCAATACCAGTGGACACCGGCACCCTTTGCCCCATTGGTATATGCCCAGCAACTGGGTCTGGCCCAACAGCTGGTTCCAGTCTAGCCACCAGCAACAACCCCGCCACCAGCCACAGCCCAGCTGCCAGCCATGATGCAGCAACAGGTCCCTGGCCTGCCACCGGCTGCTTTACTGGTCCTGCCAGCCCACCAGCCTGCACCTTTTGCTAGAGTGTAACTGCCTAGATTTAGAGCGAATTTTGACGGGACCCCAGGGATGCCGGCATATTTCCTCAGCCGAGTTTGGGTGCACATAAACCAGTATGGAAACCAATACCAGTTGGACTATGACCAAGTGTCAGCAATCACAGAAGGGATGAGTGAAGGAGACGCTGCAGACTGGATTGCCCAGCTACATCACGAAGGAGCTACCAAATTAGATGACACAGATGGATTCATCCAGCTACTCTGGGCCAGGTTTGAAGACACTGACCACAGGAATGAAGCCATAATAAAGACAATGAAGCAAGGGAATCGTTCCCTTAAGGACTTTGTCTTGGATGTCATGAGAGTGGCTGGCAATCTTAGACACTGGCCCGACAGAATCCTCTTCCACTACTTCAAAGAAGCAATAGATCAGGAGGTTAGAAAAGTGTGTGCCATCCGTAGGGTACCTGAACAGCTGCAGGATTGGTACACCATGTCCATAGCGATGGATAGAGAGATAAAGGCACACCGAAAACCCCTGGCATAGAAACCAGTGAGGAGACCTCTGTACCGACAATCCCCAGCAAAGCCTCCTGAGCCGACACTTGCTCCTCCAACTGGCTCCATCAAGTGCTTCCACTGCAGTCAAATGGGCCACCCGGCTTCCAAGTGCGTAGCTCCTGCTCCTTTCTCACAGCCTTGGCCAACAATAGCAACCAGGGGCAGAAGAGGACAGAGGAAGCCTCTGGATGTGAGCTATTTTGCCTGGCAAGCTGTAGAGCTTCCTCTTCTCGCAAAGGAAGGCACGGAACCTCCGGCTGGAGAAATTCCTCTGGGGACCACCAGCGGAGAGGATGACCCGATGTTGAGTGCTGCCATTCCACCTTTTGCAGTCAAAGTAAAGTTGATAGTACCAGAAACTGGAGTGCAAGGTGAAATAGGAGCAGTAATAGATATGGGATGCACCAGATGTTTAATTGGGCTCCCCATTGTTGAACAATTTGGATAAAGACCAAGCCCCTAGCTCACCCCAGCTTAAACAAGTGGATGGGAGGCTACTGAAAAATTATAATTGGCATTGGCCCCTGCCACCAATCCCTCCAGACAAGGGACAGCCGCTCATTTCCTCCCAAGAGGCAGAAGCAGCTGCCGCCGCTGCAAAACTACTACTGGGTGAGCCCTCAGTCCCTAAAGAATACCAAGACCTGGCAGAGGTATTCAGCGAGGAGAAATGCAATGTCCTTCCCCCTCACCATCAAACTGATTGTGCCATAAAAATAGAACCTGGGGCAAAACTACCAAAATAAAAAATGTACTCCATGATGCCGGCGGAAATGACTGAGCTAAGGAATTACATTGACTCCAACTTAGCCAGAGGCTTCATTGAACCAGCAAAATTTAAGGTAGCTGCCCCAGTGCTATTTAAAGAGAAGAAAGATTATGTGTGGATTTTCATGGTATCAACTGTGTGTGTGTTTGGAAATACTATACATACCCACTCCCCCTCATGAAAGACTTGTTAAACCACCTATTGAAAGGAAAGATATTCACCAAATTGGACCTACGGGAAGTGTATTACAGAGTACGCATTAGGGAGGGGGATGAGTGGAAGACAACTTTCAATTGCCCATTAGGGAGCTTCCAGTTCTGAGTTATGCCCTTTGGACTTCAGGGGGCTCCTGCCATCTTCATGTAGTTGATCAATGAGGTACCGCATGAACATCTGTATAATGGGGTCCTGGCTTATCTGGGTGACATTCTTATATTCAGCAAAATGCTAGAGGAACATGTAAAACTGTGCGGCAGGTGCTGAAGAAACTTCTAGCCGCAAAACTCTATGCGAAGCTGTCAAAATGTGAATTCCATAAGGCATCCTTGGACTACCTGGGCTACCGAGTATCAAACGCAGGAGTTGAAATGGATCCCTGGAAAGTGAGAGTCGTATTGGACTGGCAGCCTCCCCACACTTGAAGGCAGCTCCAAAGCTTCCTCGGCTTCATGAATTTCTACAGACATTCCCTCTTTTGCAGAAGCAGCCCTTCCCCTAACAGAGCTACTAAAGATGGGTCCTTCTCCCACAAAACCAAAACCCACCCCACCACTAGCTTGGACAATGGACTGTCAAAAAGCATTCGAGAAACTAAAGTGCCATTTCAGAGAAGAGCTGATTCTTCAACACCCAGACCCTAACAAGTGATTCAGTATTAAGCTGATGCCAGCAATGTGGTAGTGGCTGCTATTCTTCTTCAAAGGAACCCCCAAGGCCAGCTGCTGCCTTGTGCCTATGTATCTAAAAAACTGACGGATACAGAATGAAGGTGGGTGGTGTGGGAAAAGGAAGCCTTTGCCATGAGATGGGCTCTCCTGTCATGGTGACATTTCCTTGAGGGAGTCAAAGAGCCCTTTGAGGTATGAACTGATCCTAAAAATCTCAAAGCTCTAAAAAACCCTTGAAAGCTCTCCCCCAAGCAAGTTCATTGGGCTCAATATTTCAAATGCTTTAACTTCAGCCTGAAATACATCCCGAGGTGGGGAGAACTTATTAGCAGACACCCTGTCAAGAAAACCCCAATTTGACAACCGCCGAGAAGAGGTAGTGCACGCCATGATATCCGAGACACAGTTAGCAGCCCAAGCTACCACACAAACCCAAGCCAGATGCCGTTCTGACTCCCTTGAAGACAAACTGACTTCGGATTTAAAAGTGACCAACCCGTGGTTTGTGGAAAATCAGACTGATTTGACATTAAGAGAGGAGCTAGCCTGAAAGGGATCCAAGCTCTGTGCCCAGCACTTTAAGACTGATGATATTGAGGCAAAATCATGACTCTAAGCTAGGGTGAGGCAGGATGTGAATGCACCATAAAGGTATTAATAAAAGTCCCAAAGTTATACTCTCCTAATGTTGCAAACTTTATAATGATATAGGGAACTTGCTAAATGTAATGACGTGCTTAATGACCTATGTGCTAGATATGTCCTAAAAAGGAACATATTGCAAGGAGGGTGCAGAACTTTAGTAAAACAACCAATATTGTATCCTTTCCTTTTTCTTATTGCTAGATAAGAGTAACGCCTCAGGAAGGGGGAGGAAGGGGGGTTGCTAAATGCATAAAACTACTACCTTGGGCATAGCCCGGAGTTCAGAATTTGTCATGTTAATGCTCTGAACCTTTGTGCAAATAAATCTGTTTTCTCCAACCCTTCGTGGTTTTATCTTCTGCATTAATGACTGATATTATCTGCTACATTTATGCCAAGCCAGCCCAGAGACAAAAGAGTTTTGGGGCTCTCTGGAGGGCTCACCCCGAGGCCAGTGGCCTGTTGTGCCAGGGTAACCTCCCAGGTGCCACTGAACACTTTGTTCCAAGGGACTTCCCGGTTATGCAGGGCTCTGGCAGCAGCGGTTGACACCTCCAAGAACCAATGGTGAAGGGAAGGAGACCAGGCCATTCCTCAGCTGGCTGGAGGACGTAGGACTCACCTGCAGGCAAGTATTGGGAATAGAATAATCCCTCTCTGTAACCAAGGACAGAAGAGAGGACTGATCACCCTCTCTTTGACAAAGGTCGGGTGGACTGTTGTGTGTGGTTGATGTGAGTGGCTATTGTGGTTCCCACAGGTGACTGAATGTCCAGCACCCTAGGCCAGTAGAAAGTGAGTGGTGTTCACAGTTCCCATCAGAGACCGTGATCATCTGGCTCCCTGGATTGGATGTGAATGTGTGGTATTCTAGTGTCATCCCGAGAGAAAGGACCCCTTACCTTCCTCTCATAACTTTTCCTTACTTGTCTTGTCTGGTACCCTGGCAGGGTCATTGGGGGTGGTGAAAGAGTGCCTCTTACTCCACTGGGGTGTATGCTGAGGAATTTTAAGACCACTTATGTGACTCAGGACTATGGTACTAAGTGGAGCAGGCAGAAGTTGAGGACATTCTGTGAGGCAGAGTGGCCAACCTTTAAGGTAGGCTGCCTGACAAAAGAACATTAGATCCCTCTATTGCTGTGAGGGTACATCAGATAGTGTTCCACGTTCCAGTCTTACCTAGTTGCCCAGAAGAATTACCACACCCACTGCCATAAGTGACCCCTCAAGGGTTTAGTGAGGGCTCCTCAACTCCAGCTTCTGTGGGTGGGGAGGGCTCTTCCACATCTTCAGGGGAAATGTGGAGTCTACACTTGATATCCCCTATGCTAAAATGCTCCAGAGACAGGAAAAGCAGGAGCTTAACAATCACTAGACCAGGGGTCCTGGATCGATCCGTCCAAGCTGGACCATCGCCGAAACCCTTGAATACTGAGCCAGAAATAGAGGAACTAGCTGGAGCATCCTCAACAGAGAACGAAGTAGAGGGACCAATAGCAGATCGTGCAAGGGCAAAAACTGACCAACCAATTTTGAACGCACCCTCGAGACGTATATTGAAGAACACTTTTCCTCAAAGGATCCCTTATGGAATCCCTATCGCAGCCTAAGGAAAATTCAGGGCTACCAACAACTGGTGGTGCAGGCAGTTCGTGCAGCAGGAAAGCCAAGCATTAATATGTCCAAACCTTCTTTGGTGCTGCAAGAGGCCACCGAAAGTCCGGAAGCATTTTAGACATGGCTGCTTGAGGCTTATCAAGTGTACACCTCCATTGATCCAATAGAGACTGAGAATGCTCGAATGCTTGCTATGGCTTTTATATCACAAAGTGCTCCTGATATACAGAAGAAGTTACAAAGGCTAGAGGGAGCCTGGGGAAAGCCTATGAGTGAATTACTTGAGGTGGCTCGAAAAACCTTTGTGAATAGGGAGAAAGAGAAGAAGAAGGACCAGAAAATGCAGAAGAAAGCTGAATTGTTGGCGGTCACCATGATGGGAGTGTCGAGAGGAAGGGGAAGTGGCAGAGTGAGAGGCAGTGGGATGAGTTTAGGACATAACCAGTGTGCCATATGTAGAAGGGAGGGGCACTGGGTGAGTGCCCGGAAAAGACAAAGAGGAAAGGGGAAATGGAGGCAAGGGAAGGTTTGCGAAGAATTATAGAGGCGACCCAGGAAGGAGCCAGAAAAGGAGGGGACAATGGGCAGGATTTTCAAGAACCCCCCTCATAGGTCTGGCAGAAGCGGAGTGGGACTGAGACTGACTGGGTTCGGTCCAACTAACAATAGGAAGCAAACCTATCCCCTTCCTTGTGGATACTGGGGCCACCCGATCATTCCTAACTCAGCCTCTGAGCCACACCTCACCCCATTCCATCAACATACAAGGGGCGACAGGGAAGATATTACAACGGCCATTTCTGGAACCTTTAATTTGTAACAAGGGAGGAAAAACCATAACCCACCAGTTTGTATATATGCCCAATTGTCCCATCCCACTGTTAGGAAGAGATCTCTTATGCAAACTAAGAGCACAACTCTCTTTTGAGAAGGATGGTACTATGGAAATTAAATATTGGAAAGTAAAAATGGAAGTGCCCAGCGAAGAGGAATGGAGGACGATGATGCTGGTGCAGGCAGTAGAGGAGGATGTCAAGTGAAAGAATTTAATGTACCGTCTTTGTGAGCAGAAGACAACCCCCCTGGCTTCGCCAGCCACCATCCCTGGTCATAGTGGAAGAAATCCCAATGAAAACACCAGTAAGAATCAGAGAGTGCATGTATCTCTGGCCTGTGGCATAAGCTATCCAGGAAGTTATAGATTTATACTTGGCTCACCAGATACTAGTCCCTACAGAATCTAAATGGAATACCCCAATACTACCCATCCCAAAGGGAGAGGGCAAGTACAGGCCGACTCAAGATTTATACTCCGTGAATGATGCAACAGTAACAATCTACCCGGTGGTCCCTAACCCCTATGTCATATTGGGACTAATTCCCCAAGTGGCAGAATTGTTTTCAGTTATAGATCTGAAGGATGCTTTCTTCACTATCCCAATACGTAAGAAGAGTCAGCACTTGTTTGCATTTGAATGGGAAAACTCAGTGACAGGAAGAAAACAACAATATGCCTGGACATGGTTGTCCCAAGGATTCAAGAAATTCCCAACTCTGTTCGGGGATGCATTAGGAAAAGTTTTAAAAGCCTTAGAAATCCCCTATCCAGACGTCGTGTTGCAATATGTGGATGAAAGTCACGGGCCAACCGGAAGACGGCTGTTGGCAGAATACTTATGAGTTACTGCACCTTCTACAGAATTGTGGTTACAAGGCATCCTGGAAAAAAGCCCAACTGATATCAACGAAGGTCAGATATTTGGGGTACGATATAGAAAAAGGAAAAAGAACCTTAGAGAAAAGCATGAGAGAAAAGAAGCCATTTGCCAGCTCCCGAACCCAAGAATAGGAAAGAGTTAAGAGGATTTTTTGGTGCTGCTGGCTTTTGCTGGATATGGATCCCAATTTTAGCTTGATAGCAAAACCTCTATATGAAGCAACAAAAGGAAGTGATAGAGAGCCGTTTTGGGGAAAACGGGAAAAGGAAAATTTCACAACTCTCAAGCTTTTTAATGCTCCTAGTTTAGGATTGCATGATTTGGAACAACCCTTTCAACTGTTTGTAGATACAAAGCAGAATGTAGGGACGTGGGTACTGCCTTGTTGCTTATCTGTCAAAACAGTTGAACTATGTAGCAAAGGGGGGCCTGCTTGCCTGAAAGCCATTGCAGGAACAGCCTTGTTAACACAGGAAGCTAATAAATTAACTTTTAGCTGGGACATAGGACATTTATGCACCACATGCTCTGAGAGCCATTTTGAAAGCAAAAAGACACTTATGGCTAACTAAAAAAACCAGAGCTTGATAACGCAAAATCCAATGGTTAAGTTGACACAATCCAGCCACATTTCTGCTTGAACCAGACCTGGAAACAACATATAATTGTATTCAAACCATTGATGAAACTATGCTAGCCGTCCTGATATGACCAATGTTCCCCTTTCCAATCCAGACTTTACGATATACACAGATGGCACTAGTTTTATGCACAATGGGGCTAGAAAGGCAGGATATGCTGTGACTTTGGATGATGTATGGGAGGTAAAACCCTTATCTCCAGGCACCAGTGCACAATTGGTTGAATTGCATGCACTGACAAGAGCTTTTGAGTTAGCAAAAGGGAAATGTGTTAATATTTATACAGACTCCAAATATGCCTTTTTGACTGTACAAGTTCATGGGGCACTATACAAAGAAAGAGGTTTAATAACAGCAGGGGGCAAGGAAATAAAGCATGGAACCCAGATATTACGCCTGTTGGCCAGTGTCTGGGAACCCAAGAAAGTGGCTGTGATGCACTGTAAGGGGCACCAAAGGGATTCATCTGATGTTGAACAAGGAAATAAAGCAGATGGGTGGCTAGGAAAGCAGCCCACGAGGAGTTAACAAAACAGGAACACTGTCTGGCAGTGTGGGCCCCTGAAGAATATGTGAAACTCCATTACTCCCAAGATGATTTATGGCTTGTGGAGGCACTAGAAACACGGGAGGTCTATATCAACAAAATTCATAGTATTGCTGCCAATTTTTGTACTAGATGTGAAATCTGTGCCACTAACAACCCAAGGCAAGGACCTCAACCACCTCAAGGGTATCAACCTAGAGGAAATTACCTTTTTGACTCCTTGATGATTGGTTTCACTGATATACCAAGATCAGGTCCTTATAGGGCAATGCTGGTTATCATATGCACTTATACTGGATGCCCTGAGTGCATCCCATCAAGAACTAAGAAAGCCTCTGAAGTGGCTAGAGCTTTGCTCCAAATTGTTATCCCCCACTATGGGCTACCATTCAGGATTTATTCAGATAATGGACCAGAATTCATTCACAAAGCCACTCAGAAAATAGCTGTTATGCTAGGGATTACCTGGAGGCTGCATTGTAGGTTTCAAGTTGTGTGAAAAGACTGAACAGGACTATTAAAGAAAAATTAGCAAAAATATGCCAGGAAACTCACCTCAAGAGGCCTGATGCCCTGAGCATGGCCCTAGTTGCTGTAAGATGTGCCCGGAGAAAAAAGGACTGTTTGTGTCACCCTTTGAATTATTATATGGTAGAGTCCC
>JAOYMU010101324.1:0-20247 GCA_025802295.1 Psammodynastes pulverulentus | reverse complement strand
TATATAAACAATTTAAAATGAGATAAAATTAAATCGAAATTTCCAAAATTTAGACATTAAAATTAAACATATAAAATGTTTATCTGATTTTAGATGGCCCATGATAAGTATGTCCTATTTAACTTAGATTTTATTTTGTTTTAGAAAGCTAGTAGCATTAATCATATTCATTGCTTTGTTGGTTCATATCGAATCCGCTGAAATTTATTGGTCTGTTCCAATGGGAAGAAAAGAATAAGATAAATAGAAACTACAACAGACTACAGGAAACTTGTTTACTTGGTTGCAGAATGGGTTTTTAAAAAATATTTTGATTTGTATATAAATTAGTTAATTCTCTATGTTCTTCTCTTGTTATATTCTAACATTTAAAATGCTACCATATTGATCTTTGTACCATAATACTATGTAAGTGCAGTATCCTATGCACAGGCTCAACATTATCTACAATACTCTTTAAGTCTTTTCAATGTATTTCAAAGTTTGCATTTAACTTGCTGTCTCTCTCCCTGTTTTCCAAGTATCATTTCCATTTATCCTACTGAGTTCTTTTGATGTTGAGAAGTTATCATGAACAAAAATCTTGATGTGCACACATTGTTTACTTCTACTGCCTATTTTTGAGAATTATCTAGACTTATCTGAAGAGAGCTGCCTTGCAACATAATTCTACTCTAAGAACTGATGGCTTATTGCCTATTTAATTAGATTTATAAACATATTGTTTCCAACAAGACTCTTGGTTTGTAACCTTTTTCTTAACATAAACTATAATAAATCATGAATGATAAACAAGGAATTTGAATTTACACTTTGGAAGTGTCAGAGGTTTCTGAAAATTGGGAAGATGTGTTTTTCTCCCTTCGGTGTGCAAAAATACATACATTGCACTGATAGGTACCTTGATTCATCCAGACAGTTTGGACTATGTCTCTCGCTAAACCTGACCAGTAGTCAGAGAATGATGAGAAGTGTTGTCCAACCCATCTAATGGGTGCCATACTGCCAATTCCTAATCAATAGAAAATAATGTTTGTAATTCAGGGTTGAACCATCTGGGCTTGGTGGTTTTCTTGCAGATATTTCATAACCAAACTGGTAACACCATCAGTGCACTGATGATGTTACCTAGTTTGGTAATGAAATGACTGCAGGAAAACCATCATGCTCAGAGAGCACCAAGGACCTCACAACTCCTAATCATCATTTAGAACATTGCTGCTTTTGTTATTTCTCCTTGTACATAGGAAAACTTAGAATTCCATGACATAATTTCCCTATATATTTATGCATTAGAAGAGATAGAGGGATTGAATTTGGAGGTACTATGCTGTGTGTGTGTGTGTGTGTGTGTGTGTGTGTGTGAGAGAGAGAGAGAGAGAGAGAAGATGAGAGAGAGAGAGGGCAGGGGGAGCAATCTATGTGTGCTTTTTGGCCAGAAATCCATTCTATCACACTATGTGTCTAGGATATGGCAGAAAAAATATGATTAATAGAGACAGAAACATATTCCTATTTTCTATATGGATTGAAGAATATCATGCTGACATTTATTAAACTCATTATTTGTAATAATATTAAACTAAGACTCCATTTGAAGATTCCTTTATTTATTTTATTATTTTCTTTATCGTATTTATTTAGCCACCCATCTCACATAAAAGTGACTCCAGATGGCGCACACTAAAAACAAATGTAAAAACAAAATATTAAAACAAGTACAGTTAAAAGACATCAAGGGATACTATTAATAGCAAGACACAGGAGAAAAATGGATGTTGAAAACAGTTCAGCCATCTCAGAAGACCGCCATTTCCTTGTGATCCTCAAGCCTGCTGACACAACCATGTTTTGAGCAGGTTCTGGAAGGATATCAAGGATGGGGCCAATCTCACCTTGGGTGGGAGAGATGATGTCATGGCAGAAAAGGGCCATCTTCTGCATCCCAGATAAAAGTCTTTTGTAACATATCTCTTCTGTTGGACCTGATAATAGGCTGATGTAACCTAGTGGACACATTCTCTCGTATAACCTGGCACCATGCCATTAGGGCTTTAAAGTTAAAAAGAAGCTCCTAGAATTGGACCTGGAAAAAAAACTGGCAACCAATATATCTGGAACATGTGCTATTCTAGGGACACACATAAATGCCTGAAGGGCATGAGCTAAGCCTGCCAGTCTGGGAACAGGTGCAACAGATGTGCAACATGAACCTTTGGAAAAGCCCGCCTAGTCAAGACTGCTACTTCCTCCTTGATCATGAGACACGAGTCTAGGAGGGCCTCTGGTTGCACAGTAGGGCTATTTCAGGCAATGTCACCTCATCCAGTACCAAATGTCTGAAATTCAGAGTCAAAGAGAAAAACATGGAGAAGAATATTTTATTAAAATATAGTATGACCACAAATCAGGAAATAAGGTTTGTGTAAACTTTCCATATTTTAAAGAAACACAGCGTCTTCTTTTTCTTCTGCTTACTATTTCCCCTTGCTGCTTTCTGATGATCTAATAGTTACTAATAAGGTAAAGGTAAAGGTTCCCCTTGCACATATGTGCTAGTCATTCCTGATTCTAGGGAGTGGTGTTCATTTCTGTTTCAAAGCTGAAGAGCTGAAGAGAAAACATCTTGGTGGTCATGTGGCCGGTATGTCTAAATACCAAAGGTGCACAGAACGCTGTTACCTTCCCACCAAAGGTGATTCCTCCTTTTCTACTTGCATTTTTACGTGCTTTCGAACTGCTAGGTTGGCAGAAACTGGGACAAGTAACGGGAGTTCACTCTGTTATGCAGCACTAGGGATTTGAACCGCTGAACTGCCGACCTTTCAATTGACAAGCTCAGCATCTTAGCCATTGAGCCACCATGTCCCTTACTAGTTACCAGCAGGGCTGTACAAATATTTCTATTTGAATTATTAAAATTGTGACATCCTGGGCTGGCTTTATTCTAAGGTTCAGTAGGTATTAGCATGCAGCGCCAAACCTTAGGAGGTACCAAAGATAATGTCCTTCTGAAAACAAAGGCTACAAGAAAAATTGCCCACATTTTATCTGACTTTAAATAATTAACCTTTTTATTGTTAATATAAGAGTTTAGATGCTTTTAAATTGAGGCTTAGCCATTTTCAGTTGATTATAGTTGGCAAATCTGCTCTGGCACAGCGGCAGACCAGGCTATGGTTGTCAAGGTCACATCACACAGAGCAACTGTTAGACTAATCTTTCCAAAAAATGCAAACCTTTTTGTCAGTCAGAGGTGGCACCGTCAATCAACGTGGCCTGGGGGGTACCATATACCCTTGAGCCAGCACTGGTCACATCTTTTTCCATGCTGAAGCAGCTGGTACAGAAGCTGCGATGACTTTCTCTGCATGCACGCGGAAAAGACTGTCAGCTTCAAAAATTTGAACATTGCATTTTGTATGTAGCACTGTCTTTTGAAGGCTTTATATACCCTTAGGCATTTGAGTACACGATTTTAGATTTATAAATCAAGGCTGAGCCGCAGGATCCTTGGGCAAAATAATGTTTTTCTGCCTCACATACACCTATAAAATAAAATTTTAAAAGAGACCAATTTCATTAGATTTTTTTTAAAAGATGTAAAGCAATAGATAAATTCACACCATGATTCCAAGATTTCCAGCGGTACTTCAGACCATACACTTTGATAAGCTTAACAGAGTAACAGAAAAATAGCAGGGACGTACATTTTTAACCTTTAGCCATAATAACTATTAGGTTAGACCAATAAGTAAGTGGAAAAAACCTGAACCTTGTTCTGACTGACTTTTTTTCCCCTTGAAAAATAAGATGGGACAAAAGTTGTTGTAGTTAAACAGGTCTGGAAGAGCAGCCACACAGCACGTATTTAGGGAATATAGCCTCTCCATCCCAAAATGGCGGTTGGGAAATTATATTCAAAGATAAGTAACACCTCTGCAAAAATAAGAAGGGTGATAGTGGTGGGGTCAGTTTTATTAGTTAAAAGAGCACAAAGACATTTGTGAAGCAAAAGCATAGGATATGAACATATTCAGGACTTGAACATTTGCTGATTGAAGTTTAAATCCGTTCCACCAGTGTCATTTTTTTGCGATGATGTATGACTCACAATGCTGCAATCATGGTCACAGACAAGTTATGATGATTTGCCATGAAAGTGATTTATGATTCAGACACTGGTGAAAATCATTTTCTCTTTACATCTTGCCTAAACTATATCCCTGGGCTTAAAGTTTCATCAAAAAAGATGCCAGAATGGATTAGTTTTTCCTTACAGAATTTTTATATATAACTTTATATGACCTTGTGTTTGATCCTTTTTTTAAAAAAAAAAGTTTCAGGATTAAAGTGAAGCATTTTTTACAAACAGCACATTACATTTTCCTGCACTTTATTAGTCACCATAAAATAATATGAATACTGATAATTAAGAGGTACAATATTTGATGTTGCAGAGTGTTGGCATAAGAAAAACTCATGGAGGACAACAGGCATTTCATTGAAATCATGTTCTAAAGACTCCCAGTCAACGGAAATACTTGTCTTTCTGATTGGCAATTAATGTACCTCTACAGTAGTTATGTAAAATAAATGGAAAGCTTAAAACTCTTCAAAATGTGATTGTCTCACACTTTTGTACAAACAGATGCTGCTTAAACAGATCTAAAATATATTAAACACTGCACAAATATCCCACAGGGATTTGTTATGCCTGCCAAGATGAAGGAGAGGATGCAATTTAGCTCCAGTGGATGAGATTCCTTTTACTAATGGGGATGCTGAAATTGTATTAGAAAATAAACCATAGCAGCTAAGTTCAGAAGCTGACTGGCGACTTACATGTTTTGCTCAGCTAGGAACCCCCCCTCATATGGGTTTCTTTAAGCATTTAAACATATGGGGAAAATGGATAATAGGGTTAACTGAGTAGATCTGCCCTCAGTGTTACAAACTTCAGGTACCCCTTCTCTGTTGCACCTGAGAAAACCACGAAAAAGGAGCTTTTATAGATAGAGAGGTTCTACATAACACTTGATAGCAAAGGAATCCAGCTACATGAAGGCTTTGTATGCATACCCCAAAATCTTCTCTTTCAGTCTTTTAGCACTATATTTTGGGAAGGATTGTTTGGTGCATGTAATATGGAGGCTGAGCCTTTTGGCACAGTAATACTTGGAGTAAGTACTCAAAATAACAACTGAAGTTGGCTAGAAGTGCATCTATCATTAATTTTCTTTTGCTGATCACTTGTCAAGCAGTGTCTCATCTGTAGAAAGCTGCCCTAAAAAGATACACTGGATAGTGCTATTAAAATTGATTTTGTTACCAGTACAGATGCCTGAAGTTGTTATGTTGTTCTTAGGTCATCTTATTTGAAAATTGCACTGTAACATTTTATCTTGAATTAGTTCTTTGTATATTGCCTGAAATTTCTACTGATAAAGAGTATTTCATTTATTCTTCAATTACAAATAAACAATTTTCAAAACAGAAATCTGCGATGTAAGAACATGGTGGCATTTTCTGACAGTACTGTGTCAAGTTCATGCTTTCATTGGCTTGTACGGCAATGAAAAACATTTGAACAATGGAAAATTCTGAAAGTTCTGTCAAGGTAGCTCAAATATGCTATGGATTCAGTGGAACAAATCACAAACTGAACAGGGTGGCTGTATTTCTCTGAAACAAAACTGGAAACAGTTCTTAGTATTTCAATCATGGGAAACAGTAGGAGCTCAGAAAAAGCTTTTTAAACTGCAAAAACATAGATGGTAATAAAGAAATGTGGAAAATGCTAACTCTTTGCTGCCATCTAAATTTATCTAAATTTGTCTAAATTTTCACAGATCAAAAATGGCAGCCCTAACATTCTTGAATGTATTGACTGATTCCCTACTTTCATCCCAAACATTGAATTCATGTATTGACATTTCCCCCATCCCCCCTCTAAAGAAGGTAATTTGTGGACAATCTTGTGGTCAGGATAGAAGGGTATACCAGAGTATTCAGGCAGAACAGAAGTAAACTGAGTGCATTAATCTTGATACCAGATCAGTGGTGGGATTCAATTTTTTTTTACTACAGATTCTGTGGGCGTGGCTTAGTGGGCATGATGTGGCTTGGTGGATGTGGCTTAGTGAGCATGGTAGGGGAAGGATACTGTAAAATCTCCATTCCTTCCCCACTACTGGGGGCGGGGGTGTGCTTCTCTGAACTACTCAAAAGTTCCACTATCGGTTCTCCAGAACTGGTCAGAACCTGCTCAATACCACCTTTGTACCATATGATACCTGGTCATAGAGCAATGACTATCCACACAATAATAGTAAGAGGCCTTTAGAGATGGCAAGCTAAATCTTTCTCTACCCCTCTCTCATTCCCCCTCCCAATGAGATATAGGTGACTGACTAAATAAATAAATAAATAAATAAATAAATAAATAAATAAATACATAAATAAGTGAATAAAAAAATAAATTCTGCTGGAGGTTCCCTGTTTAGTCCTTTTCATTTTAAAAACAATTTATTTCAAACACCATAAAACATCCTCAAACACCTCTCATCGAAATGTTTTGTACAGTAATTATCCCGTAAAATGCATTTTTTTCATTTTTAAAAAAAATATCATTCCACTGAGCATTGTGCTTCATACTATTTATTAGTATAACATTCTCTATAAATATTCTTTTCAATGTATTCTAAGCAGTTTCCATATCCTCCTTCTTTGTGTGTTGTCCATTTATTCTGTTGTTTTAAAAAATATATTAAGATGCAGAACTCCTACCTCTTCTATTTGCAGTTATGCTTTCACTCTGATTCTTTTCTTTTCTTTTCTTTTCTTTTCTTTTCTTTTCTTTTCTTTTCTCCCCTCCCCTCCCCCTTCCCCCTTCTCCTTTCCTTGATCCATTTTGACTGCACAAAATCAGATATTATATTCAGAACTTCTCATTACTTCTATATCTTTTACTAATTCTCTCACATTTATTTTCCCATAAACAATTCAATCATGATGTTCAATCTATTTCTTTTTTGCATGTATGCATGAATACATGAATAGTGTTGTGTTTAAAATAAATTCAAATCAAAAAGATCTTTCCTAAGCATATTCTCACAATTCTCAGTCATTCTTGGATCTCTGAATGGAACATTTATTTATTTTATACACTTTTCTTTTTCCCATTCATGCAATCAGCTTTTTTAAAAAAACATATTTTCCCCATTGGCTCACCCCCCCCCACATCTCTGATTCTATCATTATCATCATTCACTGGAGTTTAACCTGCAATAATTACCAGCCTATTAATTTCTGCTTCCATATTACACATATTACAACAGTCTAATGACACTGATTCAATATTTTCTGATATATATTTTAGATTTGTCATTAATAATTAGTCCTACATCTTAACTTCCCTGCTTGTAATCACTAATCTCACTCCAGAAAATTAGATTACTTTAATTTGTATCTACTGCATCTTTGGTTTTTTTGGTTTCACAGAAACATTGCACATCTATTTTTTACTTCCATACCATGTGTACATTCTTAATCTTTACAATTTGAAGTTCCTACACTCTCCATTGTAGATCTTTAAATATTTTGGTCTCTGTACTTTTCATGGCTTTGGTTAATCAAGGTTTTTAATCTAATGCTTCTTGATAAAACAGAGAAGAGTTGGCGCAGGTTACCATCTTAGTTGTAACCCTACCACAGACAACATCCCTGCTAATGATAAGAATGGTACCAGATTGTTTGAGCACTCTTTGGCCAATATGCCACAAGAGCAAATAATGTCCAATTTTACTTCAAACATAATCAAGCTATGCTATGCAAGGTAGAATCTCTAATCTAGACAATAACATTCAAGCCAAAATATCTTAGTCCCAGGCCAGTCAAGTGATGCTGCCAAGATTCTTCTTCCAGGGTGTGGAGGTTATATAGGTTTGGATGAGGTAGAAGAGATTCAAGTTCAATCTTGACAAGAGTGATTTGCTATGAAGATTTGGGCTTCCTCGATCTGTGGATCTTCCATATATGGCTTTGAATGGGGCTATTGTTCAATCAACAATAGTGTGCAGTTAGGGGTTTGTCATGGGCTGACAATTCCTGTTACAAAAGCAGGTGACAGTCATGGTAAAAATGATCTTTGCCCCTGTATATTTAAAGTACAAGTTGCTTCCTATCCAGCACTGAGTGGGCCTTTAGACAGTTGCTTTATTTATCTCACAAATAAATTACTGTAATATGTTGAATATGGGGCTGTGCTTGAAAATCACTTGGAAACTCAAATTAGTCCAAGATGTGGCAGTGGGAGCAGTGACATGCATGCCATGTTGTGCTCATATAACTCCACTGTTCCATGAGCTTTACTGGTTATCATGGCTTGCAGTTGTAATTCAAAAAAGTCCTCCATGAAATAGTCAGTGGTATTCAAGTATGCCTCTCTCCAATTACTCTGGTCCATCTGGTGAGACTGGGCATAGT
Organism: Psammodynastes pulverulentus; assembly: GCA_025802295.1. Lineage (NCBI taxonomy): Eukaryota > Metazoa > Chordata > Lepidosauria > Squamata > Psammodynastidae > Psammodynastes > Psammodynastes pulverulentus. The sequence continues at coordinate 11,760 of JAOYMU010101324.1, read as the reverse complement.
AGGCATGCTTTTTGTCTTATAGATAAAGCAGTGTTTTCTAGCGGGACTCAGGAGTTGTGCCTCTTCTTTCACAATGCCTGCCCTCTGGAATTATGTCCACTTTCCTACATAATTTGCACCCTGATGACATTTAGAAAGTGCTTGAAGCTGTTCTCCCTGGCTTTGCTGCAGGGTGATGGACAGAATGATCTCCTGAAGGACAGGTTTTTCGGGTTTATATAGTTGTCACTAGCCCATTCATGTTCTCTTTTTGTTTTGCCAATAAAGGAGAATATTTGTAGCTCACAGTTGAAATGAGGGATCCTTGGTGCTCTCTGAGCTTAGCTGTTTTCTCACAGATGTTTCATTACCCTAACTAGGTAAGATCATCAGTGCTAGTGATCAGGGACCCCTCTTTTTATTTTTAATTTCTTTTTTATATTTTAATTGTAAGACATCCAGATTTGTTGGGAGTCAGACACTGTAAAATCTATAAATAAAGAAAAATAATGTCTATAGAGATTCAGGTCATGTTTGTCCCAAAGGTGCTTTTTCAAGAGGCAACTGGACTTTCTTGTTTTTCTTTAAAGACATTTTGCTTCTCATCCAAGAAGCTTCTTCAGGCTTCAAGAAGCTTCTTAAAAATACTAGTTTTGTTTCTAAACAGTTTTATTTGTACCAGAAGCATGAAATCTTCACATTGCAATTGCTGCATAGAAAAAAAATGAAGATCAAAAATCATAGTGTGAAAGAACAGTTCACACTTCGGCCAATGACTCTTCCCAATTGTCAATCATTCATTATTGTTTATACTTACAATTTAAGAATGATAACTATGATAACCGTGGACAGAGTGAGTGGCTTCAAGTTATATGGTAAGGTACTTCAACCTACATTTCTCCACAACTCATTGACATCTAAACGAATACACCATATTGTCTGGGGATTAAGTTGCTCTTATTGTTGTCCTCCAGTGGGACATTTTCCTTCTACCTCATAAAATCAATCAGGTGGCAGGTGGGGAGAGAGACAAAAGGTTACAGGCAAGAGAAGCTGCATCTGCTCATGCTGACAACAGTGCTAATCTCTGCCCTCATTATATTAGAGATATAATTGTCTTTTGGGAAAAGAAAGATAGGAAATGGCTATAAAGGTCTTCAGGGCATTCCAGACCAGGAAACCAAAATCAAGAATACTAGCATCACCTTTACTGTAAAGTTGCAGTAACAAAATCTTGCAAATCTGAAAGTGCTTCTTTCCTCCCCTACCTATGCTTTTCAGAGAACTAGGGAAAGTCCCTTCTGAGATACTTTTTCACCACCACCACTCCATTCCAGCTTTAGACACAGCTTTCACTTATAAAGTCAACATCTAGGCTGCAGCTTTCCCCCCTGTCTCTCAAGGTTATTCTCAAAGTCCATTACAAAGGCTCAATTTTTTTTCGTTGCAATGCTGAGCTAAATGACCACACCTGCCATTGTTATCCACCCTGGCTAATGTGGATCATTCTAATTGAACACGTTGGAAGGTTCCAAATGGGTGAAGGGTACTGTATAGATGCAGGATTTAGTTCATTCTAAATTAGTAAGATTATTCTAATCCATTTTTCTGACATCTCCAGTTTTTGACTTTTCCTTTGAACTGTTCTGCCTGGTGCTGGGTGATTCTGATGCAGATTGTAGGGTTTTTTTCTTTGCCCCAAAGATCTCTCTTTAAGCACCCATGAAAGGTCTTTATTGTTTTATTTATTTTGTTTTATTATTTTGTATTTTGTTTAGAAAATGTATGTGCTGGTCCCTTTTCTTTCAACATCTCTAGCTACAATGTATAGTAAAACATAATTAACAACTGTTTTTAGAAAGAAGCCCATGATGAAATATTAGATTTACAAAACTCAAAAGTGTTAAAAGGTCTGGGAAATAAATTTGTTTTGAGTCCCCCCCTCCCGTCCCCCCCCCCCAAAAAAAAAGTGCTAAAGGAAATTTTTTACAATGCTGGAGGTGGGGAGTGAAATATGTGCTGATGGTCACTGTTTGCTTAAAGAAATTAAAATCCTCAGACTGAATTAACAAATGCAGAATCATTCTTAGGCATTGATAATGTGAATGTTGGAAAACCTCCCTGTCTCTTATTTCCACCTAGCCATGAAGAACACAAGCAAAGAAAATAGCAGACTATCGATATAAATCTAACATGCTAGCTGTATCTGAAAAGATAATTATGCACATCAGCTGCATTGATTGGGAACTGTCAATGTCACAATTATTTCAGCACTTCAGCCATGGAATTGTCTTATATTGACATATTTGGTAAGATGCAAAACATTAAAATAATGTTTTAGAAGAAATGGCTGTTGTGCATCAAAGATTTGATTTCAACCTTCCAACAGCACTATGCTTTCTCAATCTGTTTGCTGGTTATACTTTTTCAGTACTTGGTCATAAACCTTTCCTCATTTTTTTTTGAGTGAGTGATGTATGACTGCTAAACTATATGAGGAACAACTGAGCGAAATAGGCATGTCTAGTCTAACAAAGAGAAGGACAAGGGATACTATGATGATGGCATTCTAGTACTTGAGGGGCTGTCACAGAGAAGAGGGAGTCAATTTATTCTCCAAAGCACCTGAAGGCAGATCAAGAAGTAATGGGTGGAAGATCATTAAAGAGAGCTCCAAACTAGATTTAAGGAGAAATTTCCTGACAGTGAGAATAATTAACCCGTGGAAGGGCTTGCCTCAGGAACTAATCCACCATTGGAGGTTTTCAAGAAGAAGCTGGACAACCATTTGTCTGAAATGGTATAGGATCTCCTGGCATGGGCGGAACTAGAAGACCTCCAAGTCCCTTCCAACCTGTTCTGTCTTAATTATGATCCATAAACCATGAAGAACAGAAGCTAATCAATCATTTTAAGTGCTAGTATACTAAGGCACTAAGATAGCAATAGCACTTAGACTTATATACTGCTTCATAGTACTTTATGGCTCTCTCTAAGCTGTTTACAAAGTTAGCATATTGCCCCCAATAATCTGGGTCCTCATTTTACTGACCTTGGAAAGATGGAAAGCTAAGCTGGTCAGGATCAAATTCTTTCAGTGGGCAGAATTGACCTGCAATATTACATTCTAACCACTGCACCACCATGGTTCTCACCATTAATTTTACCAAGGTTAATAGATCAATTTGCTGAGTCTTTAGCATTGAGAAGGTGAGTCATTTAAACTATTAGTAAACTGATTAAAAGAGAGCCAGTTTGGTGTGGTGGCTAATGTACCATGCTAGAAACTGGAAGACTATTAATTTGTCCTATCTTAGGCACAAAGCCAACTGGGTGACCTCAGGCCAGTCACTCTCTTTCAGTCCTAGGAAAGAGATAATGACCTACCACTTCTGAAATCTTGCCAGGTAAACTGCAGGGACTTGTCAAGACCAAAGTCAACACTGACTTGAAGGAATCAAATAAACCAAAACACTGTCTAACATAAAAGCTGGCCAAATTGAAGGGTATCGTTCCTGTTATAAACAAAAGGGAATTGAGAAAGCTGCTAAATTTACAGAGTGTCTGTCTGCCTTTTGTTCTACTGATATAAAATTTAAGTGGAAAAAAATGTGGGATTTTCCTTTCAATATCAAGGATGTTAACTATTACAGCTGTTACAATTATTGCTGCCTGTTTATTTATGTATTCATTTAAGACATTTACAGAATATAACTGCCCAACTCAGACAATGTGATTCTGGGCAGCTAATAAAAACAAAAAGAGGAAAAACAATCAACTAACATTAAAAAACGCCAAGATCTATAATTAAAGCTATTGAAACAGTTAAAGGGAGATCACAGCTGAATATAATTCCTCAACCCAGGATAAGAGCTACTGTTCAGAAGACTTGCCTTCTGGGTTCTATAACATGACTTTGTTTCAGTGAGGGAGCATGCGAGAAGGACAGCTACCCTTGGAGCAGATGGGTGTGCAAATAACCCAGTGGTATGCCAAGTTTGTATTTAATTGTAATCAGTGCCAGTGCAGCTTACATAAGAGAGATGACCCCTGTGGATAGCATGTGACCAACAGGTAATATAATAGTTTAAAAGGAGTAGAAATCATTAAATGCTGTGGAAGTTTAATTCATATGTTTAATTTAAACCTAAGATATACAGCAGGGGTGTCAAACTCACGGCCCACAGGCCAGCTGCATCATGCGCTGGCCACCCCCACCCCCAGTTTAGCGAAGGGGGAAAAGTTATGATGCGTCATGTGACAACGTGTCATCGCGAGTTTGACACTCCTGATGTACAGCATATATTCTGTTAGCCTAACTATTTAAAAGGATGCCACTCAGCTTTGTATATCTGGACTTGGGACTTAAAACAGAAATCAGACACCCCCTGTCCTTTCTTCAGAATGTGAATAGAATGGACACCGATACAATAAATCCCACTGTTTATTTAACATGTTGACAATATCTAATCGGATAGAATCTTAATGGTGTGAAAAGCCACAGGAGAATCAATTCAAAGCGTTCCAGTGTAAAGGTAGCACTGTCATTTACACTATTTTCTTTGCCTTTCTTTCTGTATTGTAACAAGCCAAATCTATATAATCTGTGCCCTTCCTGCAACTTCCTTGGGAGCCTGGGGATCACTGAAGTGCATTCCAATACAAATATTCTTTGTTGCGTTTAAGTCCAGTCACTTTAATTTCTCATTTCAGTGAGTATTTTCCTCCCAACTGTGTTGATGAAAAATAAGTTCTGTCCCTTCTCCTGTGGAATTCAAGGGAAAGTGGGAAACTGGCAAGACGGCCAGGAAGAATGAGAGCAGGGATTATTGGATTTCCTTGAAGTCATGCTGTAGGCTTTTCTCCAAAATAGCTGTTTCTATTTCACAAAATGGCAACCAAAGGAAACACAATCTACTAGTAATTGGTCCTTGAAGAAATGACTTATTATCTTCCGTGTTCTTTTCCACTGGACTCTCCCTAGCATTGTTTCTCATCTTGGTTCTTCTTGTGGGTAGGTGGCACGCTCTGTGACTGAGGTGATAGGCAACTTTTATAAACAAGTTTATACAGGTTCCAATAAAGGAAAATATGTTTGGCTCAGGGTTGAAATAAGGGGTCCTTTGTGCTCTCTGAGCTTGGTTGTTTTCTTGTCGATTTTTTTTTTGCACTGCACTGACGATGTTACCTAGTTTGAAATGTCTGCAAGAAAACAATCAAGTTGAGGGGGCACCAAAGATCTCTCAAGGGGGCAGGTTTTCAACCCAACCCCTGAACTATGATGTGTTGGAAGAAATATCTTTCTGGGTTCAGTTCCAAGTGGGGAAGATAGACACTAGAAATATGGCAACTGCTTGGGAAGATAGTTCAATGGTGGACAGGACCACATGGCTTAGGAGCTCCTAGGTGACAAAGGACAACCACATGCTTCAAGGTGTTGGGTAAAGAAGAGAAAAAGGCTGAGATGCTGAGAGTGCCCTAGTTTTATACCCTCTGTTGGGGCCCACCTTAGTGTTCCTGTGTAAGAAATGTATCCCATTGGCTGTCAGATTCCCAGGGGGCAGGGATCTTAGCTACTTTGCAAGCTTTGTCTGTTGGCTGATGGAATCTTACCTGTTGCCATGTGGTGAATCCTTTATTATGTAGGGTATACTGGCTTGACCTTTAATGACTCATTCACAAGGGGAGAGGTGAGTTTCTGCTGAGATGCTGTTTCTACTTCTTTTAGCGGAAATATTCTGCCTTTTAAATTGTTACCTAGGATATTTCATTTTTCTAGGAGAAAGATGGGTGCTAACTTCCTACAGATGTTTCTAAGACTGTAGGGTCTAAAGGCATCCTTGCAAATAAAAATGCTCCTGAAGGCCGGAACTTTGCCTGCCTGCTTCCTTCCCTGGTTTTTAAATTAAAAGAATTTCTGAAAGATGTCAACAAAAAAAGGGGGGGGAGCACAAGGATTTGAATAGATATCTAGGGGCCTACTGCTACTACTAAAGGTCATGCCCCAGGCCTTAAGGATAACTTAACATGGGAACAGGGCAGATGTGAGAAAAGGTTGTCAAACACACATTAGCTTGAATTTTCAGATGAATTTGAATATGCAGTTGATAAGATAAGGTTTTCAGCAGGCGTTTTACAAGGAGAAAAGGACATCAAAGCAACTGTTCCAGTTTGTAGCAAGGCATATACTTCTTTTGGTGTCTTTGAAATGCCTGGACATGTCCACGGGGCCCCAAATCTAGGGATTGCCACACCAAATAAGGAGGAAAAGGCCCAATTCTCTGCAAGGCAGGGGGCGGGGAAGTTCCTTCAAGCAGAATGCAAAGACCATGCATTCGAGTCTTGTCGCTGACCTTTCACTTAAGTTACAGATATTCAGAGAGAATTGCCTTAGCTGCCGTTTATGGTTATGGCTAATTTCACAGATGTCAGAGAATTACAGCAATCAAGCTACCAAATGCCCTTCTACCTGTGTAAAAGTTCAAATGAAAGCATCCCAGGTTTATGGCATGATGGAGAACAGGTTTGAGATTTGTTTAGGTATTTTAAGGGTACTATTATGACACTCTGGACACTCACAGTTCTTTCATAAGACCAAGTTTCTACATCCCCATTTTGTCCTTGTTTCTTGCTTCACTGTTCTTCCTATCAGAAAATATTTTTTACATATTTAGCCTATATATGTTTTCTTCTGTTTTAACTCATTTGTCTATTTCTGCTCTCTATTTCAATACAGAACTATTTGTCCTCCCTGGAACAGCTTAGACCTTTATTTGTAAATTGTTATTATAATCTTGTTTTAGCTTTTTCTTTTGCAAATTTGCAAATGACATGTGCTACATTTTAATCATTCTTCCTCAGTCTGTGTTATTAGACTACTTGTCATCCTGGCAATCTTCTACTGAGCTCACAACTTGGCTTATTTATTCTCAGTCCGTGATTGAACTGCACTTGGTTGCATAAACAGAGACACAGAATCAAAATCACGTGAAGTATTAAGTACCACTTAGTAAGACCACACCTGGAAATCTGCATCAGGTTTTGGTCACCACGTTACAAAAAAGATGTTGAGACTTTGGAAAAAGTGCAGAGAAGAGCAACTAAGATGATTAAAGACCTGGAGACAAAAACATGAAAAAAACGGTTGCAGGATTTGAATTTGGCTACTCTAGAGAAAAGAAGGATGGCGGGGAACATGATAGCAGTATTCCAGTATTTGAGAGGTTGCCACAAAGAGGAGGGGATTAACTTATTCTATAAAGCACCAGAGGGCAAGACAACTAGCAATGGATGGAAACTAATCAAGGAGACAAGCAACCGGGAATTAAGAAGAAGCTTCCTAACAGTGAGAACAATTAACCAGTGGAACAGCTTGCTTCCAGAAGGTGTGGGTGCTTCATCACTGAAAGTTTTTAAGAAGTGACTAGACAGTCACTTATATGAAATGGTATAGGGTCTCTTGCTTGAGCAGAGGGTTGGACTAGAAGACCTTGAAGGCCCCTTCCAGCACTATTCTGATTTATTGATTGATTGATTGATTGTCTTGATTGTCTTGCTTGTGTCTATCTGGTAATGTGGTAGGTCTTTCTCATACATCCTGCTGGCAAGTCAGATCTCCCCAATGCTGTACTATGCATTTGGGTTTTTATAGATGCTGTACAGCTGAATATCATTCCAAAGCTAGATTTCATCCTGTGTTCAAGCCTTATATTTTGAGCTGTGATTTTTGTTCTTTATTAGTCAATTCCCTTGGCTAATTTGACAAATATATTTAATAAATCATTATTAATTTAATAAATTTGATAAGAATCCCTTCCATTTATAAAAGCACTGAATAGCTTCAAGTGAGATTGGAGCCATAGAGCACTCTATTTGATTTTCAAAGATGATGTAGAACCATTTATGAATATTCTTTGGGGATGTCTGCACCTTAGCAAATCTAATTTTTAATATTTAAAAAATAAATTTGAGTCAACTTTGACTCATCAGGATTGAACTCGAAGCTGTGGGCAGAATGGGACTGCAATACTGTACTTTAACCACTATGCCATCAGGGCTCCTAATATCTTTGATTTGTCTCTCATCTTGAAGATACTCACAACTTCTTCTCATTATGTTTTATTTTCCTCACTAGCTTCACATCAGTTCAGATCCAGAATTGGATAGACCAAGAGATCCTACTGCTACTCCTACAGGAGAAGACTCCTTTCAGCTTCATCCTATTACATCCGCTCTGCCCTTCAGAGATGTGTCCTTGTTTTGCAGTGTCTCTTTTTCTGTGAGAGACTGTAAACACGGCCTTGGGAAGGAGGGAGAGGAACAAGGAATTGTTAAGGGAGGAGAAAAGATTAATTAGTCCCAAGGAGAAAGTTTGAGAAAGACACTCAAAGTGTTACCTATTTAAACTGAAAAGAGCTTTAAGAAGTCATTTGTAAATATATTGGAACTCTAGTGTGATGGAAAACATTTTAATTTTCCTGCCAAGCCACGGAGACTGTCCCTCCTTGAAAGGAAAAGAAGGCGCTGGGAGGTGACAGCCCTGCCATAGGAAATCGGGGATTTTAACTGCAAACCTGCCATGAATTCTAAATGAGACTCCAGGGCAAGCTTTTCCTTCTTTGCTCATTTATAAAATGTTAAGCTTGGCCAGCGGAGAAATGCTTCATTGTTTTCAACAGGGCTTAATACTTTTGTCACAATTTGTCTTCTTGTTCAATTTTTTTTTTTTAAAAATGCAACTTGCTACAACTTTTTAAAAGTAGCAGAAGTTCGCTTCCTTTATCTTTCCATATTCCTATATATTTGGGAAAATCCTGCAATGCTGAAGATTGCTGAAGTTGAACCTGAAATGTTGTTTTCTCTGCCAATTTCATTTGGACCAGCAACGAACTTGTTCCTGTGATATATTTTGAACTATGGCAAAAAGACTTTTCGCTGTTCCAAGCAGAATAGAATACATTTATGTCTCTTCCCCTTTTACTATCTTTGGGAAAATGCAGAAGATTTAAGCTTGCCAAAGGTTGGCTGTATTAATTCAGTCAGAAGCCAACAGGAAGACAGGGTAGTACTCTTCATTTAACTATGATGTATCTGTCTTTCTAGAATGTTAAAAAAAACTGCTGAAAGAACTATTAAAAGTAAAAGAAACTACAGTTTATATTTATACTAGTACAAAATATTTTTCACAGGGAGGGAGGGAGAGAGAGAGAGAAAGAGAGAGAAAGAGATATGCAAGTATCTACATAGCAAAAAGAAATAAATTAGAAGTAATGCATGGGCCAAGATACTACTCCTGAGAATGCTACGATAGAGCTATAATGAGGGTCAAAGACAAAATTGAGAGAGGTTAGTGAAAGGGGATATTTCAAAATTGGCTGATAAAAGAATGGGCTCCTTTAATAAGATAGAGATGTAGAGGGAAAAATAAGGCAAAACAACATAAGGGAGAAACAAAAATCCTTGTCTTCTGGATCGATTATGAGTAAAAAGATCCTAGACTGGACATGTCAATCATTTTATCTTCAAGTTTTGGGGCATAAACATGATTGGAGTAAAATTGGAACTCTGTGGTAGCAATCTGGACAGGACTAAGGAACGAGTCTGTCTGAGCTCTGATTCATTAGCGGTAAGGTAACTGCACAAGAATTCCAACAAATTCTTGTATCTTCAAATGTGAAACCTGTATTTAAGCAATTCTTTCTCCCATGCTTCTTCCACTTCTGAGACTGTGGTCTACCCATGGATGTTACTTGCACAGTAGCTAATGGCTTTCTAATCAATGTGAGGATTCAGTTTCAAGCATTTTACAGATAACTGGGTCATGGATATTGTGATAATTAAAAAGTCATGTATTTGCATATAATAACCTCCCTTAATATTTTTCCTTCAACACAGCTAATCTCAGATTTTATTATCCAATATAGGGTTTTTTTATTCAGAAACTTGATAACATCTTGAGTAATGTCTTTACCTGTCAAGGAATGAATACTTTAGAGAAGGTTTAGTATACTAGCATTATCAGCTTGCTTATTTTTGAATTAATTACCTTTCAGTTTAGACATTTGCTAATAACATAAGGAATTCTTCACCATATTGCCCAAATCTAACACACATTTATAAAACAGATGAAAAATGTCATTATTCTATGGCACAGCAACATTAGCCTAATGTTAGATACTGTTGAAATGTTGTGAAATATTTTTAGTTTTAAGATGCATTTAAAACAGGGGTGTCAAACTCACGGCCCACAGATACGTCACATGGTGGCCCCGCCCCAACCTGGTTTAGTAAAGGGGGGAAAAGTCCCGATATGTCATGTGATGCTGCCGTGATGAAATGAGTTTGATGCCCCTGATTTAAAAGATCAAGATTTATAAAAAATCTTGACAGGCTAGAACATTGGTCCAAAACTAAAGAGATGAAATTTAACAAAGAATGTCTTGCATTTAAGTAACTCACATAAATACATAAACTAATCACAAAAAGTGAAGATACAACTGGAAAATGTGAGGGCAATAACTGAAAAAGATCTTGGATAATAAGCTCAATGTGAGCTAGAAGCATGATCTAGCTTGTAAAAACAGCAATAGCACTTAGACTTATGTATCACTTCATAGTGCTTTAAAGCCCCCTCTAAGCGATTCACAGAGTCAGTTTACAGAGTTATTGTCCTCAACTATTTACCAACCTTGGAAGGCTGAATCAATCTTGAGCCCCACCAGTATTGAACTCCTGGAAGTGGGCAGATTTAGCCTGCAATACTGCATTCTTACCACTGCGCCACCATGGCTTAAACCAGGGGTGTCAAACTCGTAGCCGTGGGCCAGAAGCATCATGCACTGCAGTTGTGGGATTCAAATTTTTTTACTACCAGTTCTGTGGGTGTGGCTTGGCGGGCATGGCATGGCTTGGTGGGCATGGCTTTGTAGGCGTGGCAGGGGAAGGATACTGTAAAATCTCGATTCCAACCCCACACTAGGGGAAAGATACTGTAAAATCTCCATTCCCTCCTCACTCCTGGGGAAGGTTACCACCAGTTCTCTGAACTACTCAAAATTTCTGCTACTGGTTCTCTAGAACCTGCTGAATACCACCTTGATGCACTGGCCACATCCATGCCTGGTTTAGCAAAGTGAAAAAAAGTCATGATACGTCATGTGATGATGCTGTGATGATGTGAGTTTGACACCCTTGGCTTAAACAGATAAGCACTCAGTTCATGTTAACTGAAGCATAGCTTCCAGGTCACAGGTAAACAATATTTGAATTTTATTTTGCAATAGGTGTCGCCTCCTAATATTTGGGTGTCATAGCTAAACCTTCAGGAAAAAAACAGCTAGATGAGGAGGCAAATTTATGCCAAATTTATGCCATCAGGGTTGACTCCTGATTATTGATTAGACAATCAAATGTTATTCCAGTTATTCAGTATCATTCTTAGGTCTTGGTGATCAAATTTGGACACATGATTTGGTCTGGCCAGTGCAGAATAGAGCAGAACTATTGCACCTGCGAGCTCAACATTCTACAGCAGGAGTGTCAAACCCGATTACATTAAAAGCCGCATCAGGGTTGTGTTTGACCTCAGGGGGCTTGGGGGGGCATGGCCAGGGGGCATGGTCAGCTTGGTGTCACTTGTATTGGGGACACTTATAGTGACCAAGTGCTAAGGCATGACTTCCATGAGACCCTCTGTCACTCTCATTATAATAACCTTCCTTCCTTCCTTCCTTCCTTCCTTCCTTCCTTCCTTCCTTCCTTCCTTCCTTCCTTCCTTCCTTC
>JAOYMU010101146.1:0-12128 GCA_025802295.1 Psammodynastes pulverulentus | reverse complement strand
AATACCGGAAGTGATGAAACGGGCCTGTTTTCAGTCTCCTGAGGCTCCAGAGGCTTCCTTCGAGCCTCCAGGAGGGCAAAAATGGCCTCAAATGGGCCAAAAATCAGCTGAGAGGCACGCGCATGCGCAGTACAGGTAAGTTTGCCGATGGCTCGCGTGCCCACACAAATGGCTCTGCGTGCAACCTGTGGCACGCGTGCCATAGGTTCGCCATCACTGACCTATACCATTTCAAATAAGTGACTAATCAGTCACTTAAGAAGATAGCCTCTTCTTAAAAACCTCCAGTGATGGAGAGCCTACGATTTCTGGAGGCAAGCTGTTCCACTGGTTAATTGTCCTCACTGTTAGAAAGTTTCTCCTTAATTCCAGGTTGCTTTTCTCTTTGATTAGTTTCCAACCATTGTTTCTTGTCCTGCCCTGTGGTGCTTTGGATAATAATTTGACTCCTCTTTGTGGCAGCCCCTCAAATACTGGCATACTGCTATCATGTCACCTCTAATTCTTCTTTTCTTTAGGCTAGCCAGACCCAAAACCTGCAGCCATTCTTCATATCGTTTAGTCTCCAGGCTTTTGATCATCTTAGTTGCTCTTCTCTGAACTTTTTCCAAAGTCTCAACATCTTTTTTTGTAGCATGGTGATCAAAATTGGTTGCTGTATTCTAGGTGTGGTCTTACTAGGATTTTATAAATACTAATACTAATACTTCACGTAAACTCGATTCTTTGCCTCTGTTTATACAATATAGGATTGTATTAGTTCAGGGGTGTCAAACTCGCGGCCTGTGAGCTGGATGCATCACATGCTGGCCATGCCTCCCCGGTTTAGTGAAGGGGAAAAAAGTTGTGATACATCACATGATGACGTATCGTTGTGACATTGACACCCCTGTATTAGCTGTTTTGACTGCTGCTGCTGCACACTGGCTCATATTCAAGTGATCATCCACTAGGACTCCAAGGTCCCTCTGACAGTTACTGTTTTTGAGCCAGATGTTGCCTAATCTTTACTTATACCTTTGATTTTTCCTGCCTAAGTGTAAAACTTTGTTTTTCTCAACATTAAAATTCATTTTGTTGGATGGACCCATTGTTCAAGTTTGTAAATATCTTTTTTGGATCTTTAGCTTATCTTCTGGAGTAGTGGCTACTCCTGCCAGTTTAGTGTCATCAGCAAATCTGATGAGTTCCCCTTCTATTCCCCCATCTAAATCATGTATGAAGATATTGAAGAATGCTGGGCCTAAGACGGAGCCTTGTGGTACCCCCTTGCTTACTTCTCTCCATGTGGATGTAGTACCATTAACGAGGATATCTTACTAAGCTGGTACCAGACAAACCCCTTCCAACCTCAGTACAATATGTGAACCCAGACAGTGATACTTTATTCTTAGATACCACCCAAATGTATTAAGAAGACAAGAAAACATACAGAGATACTGTTGTCAGCATGAACTTTTTAAAAACTTCTTGATCATTGCACCAGGATCTCTGTGTTACTAGAAAACAGACCTGCTATGTTTTGGGAAATAGAACAAAACTTTTGCTTAATTCCTATTTGGAAGGCAAAGATCCTTTGTAAAGTTTGCAGGTGTTTGGCATTATTTTTAGACATTATTTGCTGATCAAACAGAGCCATGGATCACTGACTAAATCAAACTTTTATTCCTATAGTTGTCATTAAACATCAGCTTCATCAGTCTATTTTGTCTTCTTGAAGACTTGATGGCACACCTGGTCTTCACAAGTCAATTCCTACAACAGAAAAACGATTAGTAAGCACAACTTTTTCATTGCCCTTATTATACCCCAGGCCTTCCCTTAAACTCAAAGATAAAAACAGTTCAGCCACCACATTAACAGTGAGGCTGGGCTATTAAATGGAAAAGAACAATGTATTTTATGTAACCAATCAGCCAGTAAGCACTACAGGTTGCAGTAATTAGATTTGGACACTTCAGTTGAGTTTTTAAAAGGATAAAAATGAAAAATGTATGAAAATTGCTCTGTAACAGTAGGATATTTCATAGTCTATTATTAGCCCACATACTGTAGTGTATTAAAACTACTGGAGCAACAAGAAATTGCAAAAGGAGAAAAGGCAAGTCTTTAAAAGTAACAAGGTAAGTACAATAGTATTTGGCCAATAGCAGCTGTGTGTCTGGATAAAGTGGATCTTGGAATGTTATAACAAGTATTACAAAGTGGGTCAGTAGCATTATTGACACGTTTTGAATGTATTTTATCATGAAAGACCTTTCTATATGGATATCTTTTTTACATAGCAATTTTTTACATAACAATTTTTTTACATAACAATCTCTCAAACTTTGCTATTAACTCCTTAAGTGGTTCTTAAGGCTTTGTTTGCAGCAATAAAAAAGAAATGACGCTACAGAACAGTAATAATGCAAGAGGGCCATGGGCAGCTGATTTTCTTCAGCTCTTGTTTTTGCAGTCATGTCAATAAAATAAACCACTATCTAGTCTAGTGTTTATCTGTAAAATGAAATTAATGAGTCTGGGATGAAATATTTTAAAAATCCCAAACACGATTGTGTTTTTAATTTTATTTTTTTAAAAAAATTGAAGTTGCTTTGCAGGTCACATGAAGCTACTAGAATTTTGTGGTGTTTTAAGAGGTACTATAAGCATTATTACTCAGAAGAGGAAATATCAAAGTTGTTTTTTTTAATATGGATAGTATATTCCTAGATGATGGATTCCTACCAAACTGATTAGGGTTCAGCATGATCTCACTAGGTAAAGCAGTTTAAAAAATCATCTAAAGTAGTTTCTTGTTTCCTAAATTATCTAGTCACATATCTTCAGGAAGTCTGTTACCTAGTTCCTAAGTATCTATACTTATCAGTGGACTATTTAAAAAGTTTTAAGATAATGACCGTTACTACCAATTGTGATAGTAAATTTAATAAAGTAATTGAGAACTATGGAATTTTTTTTTATCTTTTTCAGCACTAGAAAATCATGCTCTCCATTTTTTTTTTGACAATTCCATTCTGCTAAGTCATAGTTACCCTTTTAATATAGTTCTCAAGATAACATAAATTATAGACTATGTCTTCCAAGATATCTGTGTTAGTAGAACTAGGTTTATAGAATTTCTAGATTTATGACTATTTTACTAGAATAGTTGTGGGTCTTATTAATAGGTTTTGAAGCAGGACTGAATAATGGAACTGGGAGAGGGTAGCAGGATATTCAGATGTTCTCTTTCCTTAGAAATTATGCAAGCCAATGTTTGCACCTAATGAAAAACGAATTATGGCTAAGAATGCTAAACATTAATGCATTAAGTTGCAGTATTAACCATACTGATTTAGAAGTGTGTTCTTCTCAAAACGATTTCCTTACCTTCTGAAAAAAGTGGTTTGGACTTGAGTATTGACAATGTTTAAAAATGACTACTTAAAATTTCTAACTCATTAAGCAAACTTGATCTCAATGAAGAAAATGAATAAAGTTATTGAATGCAGCCTGCAAAAATCGGACAGCCACTAGTTGGAGTAAAGTTTAGTTTCCTATAGCTTTTTGAGGCTGTTTAAGTTATCATCTGGATTTCTGCAGCCTTGCTCTGATACCTAACTTAGGGTTTGTTTTGGATTTGCTGGAAGTCCTCTTTCTTTCAAGGATTCTGCTTAAGAGATGCCAAAATTCATTGGCAAGAACTTCTTTATTTCTCTGGTCCAGCTGTAAAATCAAGACTCCATGGCTTCTGCTATCTACCTATCAGTTTTAGTCATCCTGGTAACTGCTGCTTTCCACTTAGTTCCCCTTTGTCAAGAAACAAAAGGAGAGGAGGGTTTGCAAAGTGGTTTTATGCTCTCTCTATTGGCCTGGTTGAGTGGAGGCACTAGAGAGGGAAAGATGCTGGGAAAGGTCCAAGTTAACAGAAATACAACTTTGTGGAAATGGCTTTGCACCAGTCCTCACTTTTGAGATCATTCACTTGAACATTTTTATTATTTAATCTCTCATTTATTGTTTCTCATACGTTGGTGACTGCTTAATTTTCTTTACATCATTCAAGTTTTCTATGTATATGAATTCAGCTGTTCTTCAACAGCACTAAATTATACATTTTAAAGATGAAATGTTGTATGCCTGGTGATTATTCTACTCCATTTTTTCAATCTTTCAATTTTCTGTATTAAATTGTATTCCCCATAGCTTACAACAGGAGTTTTCAAACTTGACAGCTTCAAGACTTGTGGACTTCAACTCCCAGAATTCCTCCTCCAGTCATGTTAGCTCAGGAATTCTGGGAATTGAAGACCACAAGTCTTAAACTTGCCAAGTTTGAAGACCCTTGGGTTACAATGAAGTTGAGGAAAATAATTATCTCTGTCAATTACTGGACAATGATATTGTAGCAAAAAAGTCGATTCCACATCACATTTCTATCTTTTCCATAGCACTTTGTTTGAGCTATTTGTTTTTAATTAACAAAAATGTGCAATCATTGCAATTTCATAACCGCAGTATGAAACACTGAGATTGTGCCCATGAATAAATGCCAGCCGGCTTGAGTCAACTGATTGTTCTAATCAGTTGCAGCAGGTTCCATGGCTAGAATATCCTATACTGTATACTTTCCTCAATAAATAATGGTTGTATTTTGGTCAGCATTTTCCTAATTTTAATTACTACCTGGAATTGCTTGTGGGCTATTAAATGAAAACAGAAGCAAGACCATCAAACATTAATTTCTGAGTGTTCAAATAAGTGCAAAGTCTGCTGATTTGCAGACTAATGGAGCTGAGACGGTATAAGGATACGATAGTACGGTTCATTGCATGGTGGGTGTGCACACTTTTGTATCATTTCTGATTGTGGAAAAAATTGGAGAATCACAACTCTGCCATCCCGCCTCATATTTGCCTGCCTTAAAAAGATCTCCTTATCTAGAGAGACTTTTCAACATAAAAGAAGTACCATTAAAAATCCATAGGTACACTTGAAAGGGTTTCTGAGATTGAATCCCTTTTTTAAACAAATGGAATTTGTTACTCACTATAATGGCCTCAGTGCCTTCAATGCTTTTTTTTAATGATTGACATAAACTGTAGGCTATCTCCTAGCAAAACTGACAGGTAAAACAAAAGTGCTTTTATATGTTTATAGTTCATATCCCATTATTCCTCCAAATAGAACCAATTTTATTTCTTCGTAGCATGAAAAGGAGTCTCACCCTTTAATCCTGAATAAGGAGAGATTTCCTGAAATTCAGAGTAGACCAATGAATGTTTACCAGACTGTTTGCTCTAGCCCAGGAGTGTCAAACTCAAGGTGATATCACGTGGCATATCAGGACTTCCCCCCCCTTCTTTAAACCAGGCATGGGCATGGCCAGCGCATGACTCATCTAACCTGTGGCCTGGGGAATTTGACAGCCCTGCTCTAACCTTATTTATTTTACGTGTAGTTATTTTTAGGGCACAGTTTAAGGTAGTGAATCCCTGACTTGTAAGGGAATAAAAGAGTGATTTCTCCCATGTGACCTTGGTTCAGGAAGCATAGGGGAAACAGGATAAGCCCCCGCAGATGCAGCATCCCAGTGATGGAATCAACATAAATTCATCTCAATATTTATGGAAAGGACCACAACTTTCAAAATAATCTGAGTTTTTAATTTTTTTTACTAGAGTATTTTTTTTCCTGGTTTTGTTAGGAATTCTATTAGCCATTTAGCTTTTACTGGAAGTAAAACATGGCTTGAAAAGCAGTTAATAAATCTATTAAATAAAGACATACCCATATAAACAAGTCATTTATATAATATTCCTATTCCAGGTAGCACCCGTGAGGGAGATGGGTGATTTCTAAATTTGCTATATAAATAAAATAAATGTATATATCAAATTTAGAAATCAAATATAACCATAAATAAATATATGAGGTTGTCACATTTCATCGTTATAGCAGATGCAGTTTGGGGCTGAATCAGTAACCCTATTATCCATCATCGTCTCCAGACAAGCAATCTAAATATCTATCCTGTTGCTGTTCTTGTGATATCTGCAAAAGGAAAACTGATGTGCATAATGCAATTGTACATGCCTAGACTCTTTTTTGAAGGCATTTGTTAGCAGGAGTATGGCATAATTAGGACCTCATATGGGGATAGTGACCAGCCAAGGTCACCTTATAAGCAAAGATCTCAACTTAAGTTTGCAACTTCAGATGCTGCTGATTCATACTTTGTCTGATATGTGGTGATAAAATTGGAGAGTAACAGATCCAAAATGAACATCCAAGCAGTTTCAGAACAAGACAGCATGTGTGTGTGTGTGTGTGTGTGTGTGTGTGTGTATACACACACATAAAAATGTACTTGTACATATACTATACTATATATATACATATACTTGATCCTTTAAAACACCTTATAAAAGTGAGTTAATGTGTAACAGTTTTTAATTATACAAAATCAACATATTTGGTTCTTACTAGATGCAGTTTATCTCCTTCAATCCAATGTTTCCAGCCTCTATTGTTTTTTTCACCTTTCTGGACACAGACAAGTTTGTCACCATCCCAGGTCACTGTTGTCTTGAAGGATTAAAAGATAGTATTAAGCAATATTCTAGAAATTTAAAATATTCCAAGCTGCAATTAAATGCAATTCAGTGGAAGTTGTCAAGTGAAAAAGAAAAAGGGTGGAGGGAAATACAGCCACCACTCTGCAAAATCTCAAATTCTGGTTGCAAACCAAGATTGTCATTTATGTTCCCAGCTCTTCATCCTGTTTCACAAAATAACCATAGAAATAAATTACACAAATTTACTTATGATGGAAGTGTTCCCTAGAAAGGAAAACCAATATGAAATTTGGTTCTGCTTTAAGAGCAGAGTAACTAATCTCCAATAGAAAAGTCATGCTTTATTTAAACTAATGCAACATCCACACACATATTTCTATTTCAGTAAAGAAATTAGGGTGGTGTTCACAGCAGAATAAATTAAATTATTTTGTATAAAAGTGACACACCAACTGATGATTAAATCTTCCAGTTGTTTTACAAGGTTGCAAATAAAGTAGCTATTTATTAGAGACATACAGGATAAAAACAACTGAAAATTTCTTGAAGAAAGGTACCATCTTACGGATCAAATTACTAGGCTAGTTAACCTATGAAAGCCTGCTCTACTTGTTTATGTAATGCCTTGTGCAGTGCAAAATATTTTTTCTTTTCAATACGCTATATTCTTTTTTTAAAGAGAAAGGAATTTCAGTGGAATCTGGAGGTATGTGAGTGCTTTAAAGGAGTTGGGTGTGAATGTCCATGCAATATTTTGCAATCTTTTTTGCAGTGATATACAACTTTCCTGGGTTTCTATACATCCACCAGTGTCAATAGGTTTCCATACATCCACCAGACCCCAAGGGTGTTTGCAATCTGGAAAGCCTAGCAGCTAAGAGAACATCAGAATGACAGAGAGGTTAACAATCCTAGCAGTCCTATATTCTGCCAAAGCCAAGAATAACAGCAGCAAAATAATTCAAAGCATATTCATGTACTCAGAGTAGCAAAAGTAGCAAATGGTAGTTCCTGAAAGGCAAGAAAGCTTTTGATAAAATTGCAAGGTGAATTTCAGTGTACTAATAACATCATGCAAAGGTGCAGAAAAAGTTTTTTTTAAACCCAAAACATTTTTATTCTATTGCTGCTCATCAAACCTGCTATTTTATTAATGTTGGTGGATATTTTCAGTCTCGATTCACCTTTTTCTTATTATTTTTGAAAAATCTGTAGACTTGAATTGGGCAGACACTTTTTAAATATAACAAACTTGGATAGATTTTTCAGCTTGAGGAGTACTCTTTTTTTTCAATTGGAGGACTATCTTCAAAAAAGTAGATGGTTCCAGGAAGGAGGGGAGGGGTTAGGGAAAAAAAATCTGCAAAATTTTCACTTTTTGAAAAGAAAATATTGTTCTTAGTGGCTCTTCATTAACTGAATCTTAATAACAAATTGTAAAAATTTGCTGAAAAAAAGTTAATGCAAAGATAGCATAGGATATAGGTCATGCTGGCTAAGTAATGTAGGACTTGAAATCCACACATCTTAAAGTTGCCAACATGGATATAATAATAGTAGCTTATGTTGTAAACTTGAATAGAACAGAACAGAACAGAACAGAACAGAACAGAACAGAACAGAATAGAATAGAATAGAATAGAACCTTGGAGGTCTTCTAATCCAGCGCCCTGCTCAAGTGCTATACTAGTTTAGATAAGTGACTGTCTAGACTCATCCAGTGATGGAGAACCCATGATTTCTGAAGGCAATCTCTTCCATTGATTAATGTCCTCACTGTTAGAAAGTTTCTCCTTAATTCCAGGTTGCTTCTCTCTTTGATTAGTTTCCAACCATTGTTTCTTGTCTTTCCCTCTAGTGCTTTGTAGGATAATTTGAGCCCCTCTTCTTTGTGGAAGCCTTCAAATACTGGAATACTGCTATCATGTCACCCCTGTCTTCTATTCCCTAGACTAACCAAACCCAAATCCTGCAGCTGTTCTTCATATGTTTTAGTCTCCAGGTCTTTGTTCATCTTAGTTGAGAAACACAAATATAAGCTGTTCATTCTTGAGAACTGTGTTCTTGAAACCTGCTGTAGAGTAAGATATCTAGCCATCTGGTCTGAAACTTTTTGTTATACAGCATACTTTCCAGTATATTGCTTGGACAGTATTTGATTGTACCCTCTTCTGCAGGTAAGAGGAGGTGCAATAAAACTTAAGGTATAATTTGTCTTGATACAAGAGGTAACTCCCTCCCCCCCAATCCAAGTTGGCTTTTACATTTTATTTTATGCTGGCCATGTTTATTACAGTGAATAGTAGGAGCTATGCAATTTATGAGTATTTGGCAACAACCCACACTTCTATACTGAAGAAGTAGAAAGTACAGATTTTTTTTCTTCCTAGCATCTCCTCCAAAAGTACAGGATCTATTTTGTTTTACTATAAAACAAATGTTAATTTATTGGTTGTGACGGGAACTAACCAACTGACTTGTTGCCCAAGACTGAGAGGCTGAGAGAGAATGACTGTCCCAAAGTCATCCAGATGCTTTCATGCCTAAAGTAGGACTAGAACTCACACTCTGCTGATTTCTAGCCTGGTCCCTTAACCACTAGATCAAACTGATTCTCAGAAAGAAGCAGAATGACTTCCTTAAAAATAATTAATCCCTGCTTCTGCTGGAAAAAAAAATAAGTGGCAGTGTGTTGGTATAGGAATGCTGGGCAGAAATCACCCTGATAAGAAATCAGAGAGAATTATAAAAGAAATGAGGTGCTTTTTCTTCCTGTAGTCACATAACAGGACTGAGATAGAAAGAGAAAATTGAGGTTGCTGAAAGTTCAGCAAAGAGGCAGTTTTGTGTTCCTGAATAGGGCTGGTAAAGGATGGCTTTGTTATAAGGAGCATGCTGTGATGTCAGGGCACAGAAAGGTCATGGATGATAAGGAAGATGTTGGCTATAAGTAGCAAATCTCTCCATTCTCCTTGGAAAAAATAATTAGGTGATTGTAATGTTTGCTGTTCTGTTCTGGAGATCTGATATAGAGGCACATAAGACACAATTTACATTAGATGTCTCTGACATACTATTAGAATCAGGTGCAAAGAGTTACACATTATGAAACTTGGTATTAGTGAAATTTAGTCCCCAATCTCATTCTGTCTCAATCCAGGGTGGAAGCAATAAAACAAACATTTACTGGCATCTGACCAAAACATTCTATGAAACTCATCAACAATCCAAGCAGCACCCAGCATCCCAAGGCCAGATTGGCTGTTGATTGGAAGACAGCAGGACTGCCCTTGTAATATACATTAAAGGTTTCTCTAGTTTCTCTATCTTCTCCAGACCTGACAGTTCATTTTCCAGCTTTTGTTTGTAGTGAGGAAGGGCCATCTTGTATCATAGCAGCAAGATGGACTTGAAAGGCTTCCAGTTGGGTAAGGGACTTTGCATAAACAATAGGTTCTAACCTAGTTTTGCTCACCATAACTAAAATGTTTTGCGTGCTTCAGCCCAGAAGAATAAATAGCAGTGACTATTGTGGCTAACAGAAATCCGCTTTTCCTTTTGCCAAACTATGAAGCATGGCTGTCAACCGGGGAAATATAACAGCCTGGAACCATGAAGAGTTGAAAGCAAATAAAAAGTAATTTTACCTTTGCTGTCATCTGCTTGAGAAATTGTCATGATTTGCATATAGAACAAATAGTTGCACTAGCAAAGCGTCTAGTTTCTGAAATGCAAATTTAAGCTTCTTTATAAATAAGCATTTCTTTAACATTTTAATTTGTTTTCAACCCATTTACTTGAATGTCAGGGGCTTATATTGACTGCTGTGTAAATGGGAAACAAATAATAGGTTTTCTACCTTCACAATTCGATTGTCAAGTCCCTTGGTGTGCTCTTCAAATTCCACTCCTATGGTATAATTCAATTCATAGTTTCTGAAAGTGCTCAGTGTTTTTGTCTTGAAATTGTCTCCATCTTGAATAAATTCTTTTGTTTGTTTTAGATGGTTTGCAATCTTACGGGTAGCAAAATCAATGCCTGCAGATGCAATAAAGATATGCATTTAACAATGTGTCTGATTAAATTCAGTTTCTAAATGTAAAAACACAAACTTGTGAGGTTATGCAGATGCCCAATAAGGCTTTTTGGCTTTCTAAGGGGAGTTTGCATCTCTTCTATACTATGAACTGATTTTTAATAACTTATTTTAAAATGGACTATGCATCAGAAAAATCCCTTGTTAAATTTCCATGTCTTCCCATTTTTGAGTAGGAATTTATCTCAAGATAGCAGACCTCCACATAAGGATCTGGAAGTATTTCCCATTGAAAACAATGGGACTGATTTTCTAGGGAAACACATACAAGACTGTGTTCTAAAAGATAACATACACTTACACATACATACATTTATGCATATTTTCCATTAGAAGAACATCTCATTATTTAAGGCTACTTTTATAGACTTGTACAAATGTTAATAATGTGCTGATGTGATACAGTTAGAAGCTGCAATTATCAAATAGGATTCTGAATGCAAAGTTCTTTCTCTGTCAGTTAGATAATTCCTTGTGCCATTATGCCAACTAAGTTCTTTAACAACTATTATTGTTCTCCTCCTGGCTAGTACACTGAGTCTTATGGTCATTCTTCACATCAAAACCTATTGCATGCCAAGCTTTTTGATATCAAACAAGGCAAATACAATTTCTTAAACACCCCTCAAATAAATCTTCTTTCCAGAGCAGTGTTGTAATAGAAAGGAAGTAACAAGATGGAGAAGGCTGGTTGAAAAGGAGCATCAGGGACAGCACAAGATCAAAGAATCTCCTATCTACAACTGAAGCTGCTTGCTGTCTGAGAAACAATAGGTAATATCCATTGATCCTCATCACTTCCATGCATTAGTCCAACCTTTTTTTTTCAAGCCAGTCAAGTTCTTGGCAGATCTCTTGGCAGAATCTCATAGCTATTAAATTCCATTGTGGCAAATTCTAAAGTTTAACAATAAGAGTTTAGATACATTTGTAAGCAGTTCACGCATGTACTGAATAATAAACCACATGCTCAATTCATACATTATGCTCAATCAAAGACAGTTAGGTTTTATTATTGTTTAGCAGGCCACTAAATTTCTGAAACTCAGACATTAAAGGCACATGGGAGAGCTTCAGTGTTTTTTTGTGCCTGGAGAACTCCTTTCCATAGGTATTTTTCTACCTTAATCTACTTTGTATTTGAATGTTACAATCACTTGGATGGAAAGAGAGAGTCATCATACCTTGGAAAGGAACCAATCTTCATCTAGGTAACAGAAGATTGAAACACATTTATATTATATTTATTTATTTATTTTAAAAATTTGTACCCCGCTTTTCTAAATATTCAAAGCGGCTTCCAGTTAAAGAGGGCAAAGGTCATAAATACAGTGTTAAAAAGCAATTAAATTCGATTAAGTTAAAAAACACACTGAACATATAACCAGGACCCGACATTACAATATAAAGACAACTACTACATAATTTCTTTAAAAACCATGTAACCCCTCCCCCCCTAGTGTGGAGGT
>JAOYMU010101144.1:0-12128 GCA_025802295.1 Psammodynastes pulverulentus | reverse complement strand
GGCTGCCCAGGGAAAAATCCCTAAGGCTGCCCGGGAACTCTACCTGGGGCCATCCAACTCAGGCCAGCTTCTTCTCCTGAAGCCGACCTTTCACGCCGCTCGGGACAGCCGGTTGGCGCTGTCCCTTCGCGGCAACGGAGAAGAGAAACGGGCGCTTCAAAAGAAGCACCTTCGAAGGGCTACGTTGCCGCCGGAAGTCTCTCTCCAGATCTGTTTCATTCCAAAGAGCATAGAAGGAATTGTGGACTGCTTGAACAGTAACAACTCATGCTTTGCCTTCTCATTGGCAGCCACTCTGTATCTAGTAGATCTATCAAAGTGAATTCACAGAGGAGCTGGTGGCTCAGAAACAAACTAACAGATTTTTATCACTCCAATGCCCTCTATTCATTTTGTCATAAATTTGCAAGGTAACCTGGTTAGTCTGCAGACTGTAGTTATATTTTTCATCTCTTAGGCCTTTATCTGTTTGTTTTCTTTATGAGTGTTCTTCCCTTCTGCAGTATTTGGTGGCTCTTAATAAATTTTGCAAAAGATTCTTTCAAGCAGTCAACCTTATTTATGACAGTTGATTAAAGTTCATAGATTGAGTTTACAGTTTGAGCTGTAAGCAAACATTGTCTGGAGAGGAAAGGGTGTTGTTCTTACCTGACAAGCTCCTTCTCGAGGTGCTGAGAGAGAATCCAAGGAATGGGTTAACTCTGCCTTTCTGCTCATTAGACTGAGTCCATAATTTGTAGCCACGCCACTCACGTCTACTTCCCCAGTTTTCGATGATGGCATGGTGATTGACTTGATCATGATGTTTGACATGACTTGACTATCCCTGGATTCTGGTCCAGACGACCACCAGGGTGGGGTTGGATTCTCTCTCAGCATACCGAGAAGGAGCATGTCAGGTAAGAACAACACCCCTTCTCCAGGTGTGCTGAGGAGAATCCAAGGAGTGGGACATACCAAATCCGTCACGTCCTAAAGGTGGGCAGCAATCTGGTCCAGAGTCCCTGAGTCTGCATACACCTTCTGGAGAACTCATCTGCTGAAGGCCACTTCAGCGGAAGCAAAGGCATCCAGTTTGTAATGCTGTATAAACAGGGATGGAGAAGACCTGCTCTGCCTATCTCTTCAATGGAGGCCTGTGTGGCCCACACTGCTGTAGTGGTCGTGCTTCTGGTGGAGTGGGCTGTCACTCACCGAGGCAATGGCAGAGCCTGAATTCATATGATTTGGCAATGCATGTCCATATCCACAGGTTTATTGTTGATGCTGTGACTTTACTACCCAATGTGGAGGGTTGGAATGACACAAACAAGGACTCCAATCTCCTAAAGGAAGCTGTCCTCTTGATATAGATGTGGAGAGCCCTCCTGATGTCCAAGGTGTGCTATTTCCTCTCTAGTACATGGACCGGACTAGGACAGAAGTCCGGTAAAATCAGTTCTTGTGCCCTGTAAAATAAGGAGTTGACCGTGGAAATGAATGACGGATCCAAGCGCAGAATAACTCTGTTGGGATGGAACACGCATAGATCTTTTCTTATTGAGAGGGCTGCTAACTCGGAGATGCATCTCACTGAGGTGATAGCCATGAGAAAGGAGACCTTGCAGGTGAGGAAACAAAGGCTTGTGGAGTGCAAAGGTTAAAAGGGTGTAGAACAGAGAGATTAAGGACCACATGCAATTCCCAGGTGGGATATCGGTGTACTGTCAGAGGCTTTAAGTTAGTCCCGCCTCTGATAAAGCTGCACAGAATGGGGTGCTGTGCAAGGGACTCCAGTTCCCCAAAAGATATCACAGATGACACTTGTCTGCATATCATATTGGGCAATAAGTCTTTGTCTAACCCATTCTGTAGGAAGTCCAGAATTCGGGCTACTGATAATGAGAGGGGATCAATAGAGGCTTTGGAGCACCAGACACAGAAGTTTCTCGAGGTGGAATTGTAAATCCTGTTGGTAGATGGCCTCCTAGAGGCTTGAATGGTCTGCATCACCCAGTCAGAGAAGCTGTCCAGCTTCAAAGCTCTCCACTCAAATGCCAAACCGTTAGTTGGAGCCACTGCAGGTCCAGGTGGAGGAGAGCTCCCTGACTGAGGGAGATTTTGTCTGGTGGGATCCTCCAGGGTCTGGCACTGATAGGTTGACTAGATTGGTGAACCATGGCCTTCTGGGCCAGTGGGGAGCCAAGAGAAGGATTTCCGCACCCTCAACCAATACTTTTCTGATTACTCCTGGGATGAAGGGAAGCGGAGGAAAGGCGTATAGCAGCCTCTGAGGCCATGGAATGCGGATGCATTGACTCCTTCCACCCCGGTGTCAGGAACCAGCATAAAACCTGGGTAGCTGGCTGTTTGATGGGGTGGTGACCAGGTCCAGGATTGGGGGACCGAAACTTTCGGACAGTGTCTTGAACAGGCTAGGGTGTAGGTGCCATTCAATGTGGTTGATTGTGGCTTGATTGAACCAGTCTGCCTGTACATTGGATGTTCCCAAGATATGTTCTGCCCGCAGAGAGAGAAGATGCCGTTCCACCCAATGCCCCAAGTGCCCAGCTTCTCGCATGAGGGACCTGGAGTGGGTGCCCCCTTGAAGGTTGATATGGGCCTTGGTGGCTACATTGATGAGGGCCTGGAAGGCTAAGTGGGCTGCTTTGAGCTCTAGCCAGTTGATGTTGTTTCACAAGTCCTCCTGTGACCACTGGCCTTATGCCATCTGGTCTCTATATGGGCTCCCCAGCTAAACAAACTGGCATCCTTGGTGATGGTGAAGTGGTTTGGCTCCTTGAATGGGCATCTGAAAGGACTGGAGGACTTTTGGCGGGACTCGGACTCTGGTAGTTGAATTGCTCCTTTCTAGTAAAGCAAGAGGAACCACTGTAAGGTCCTGTCATGCAGGCATGCCCAGGGAACAATGGAGATGCAGGACATCATCTTGTCGAAGAGTTGTGAGAGAAGAACCAGGGGCATTGTTCGGCCTGATTGGATACGATTCGCCAGAGCTCTGATGCTGATCTGGCAGTCCTGGGATAGGGAGACTCTGCACGATGTTGTGTCTATATATGCTCCTAGGTGGAGTACCCTGTTAATAGGAGAGAAGTGGCTCTTGTCATAGTTGACTGAGAATCCATGCTCCTAAAGGATCCAGATCGTGAAGCGGAGGTCCTCTGTGGCCTGGAGGTCAGAAGAGGATTGGACCAATATATAATCCAGATAGCATTGAACTTGAATAGGGATGGTTCTCAGGTGAGCTGAGAGCACCACTAGGATCTTCGTGAATGTCCTGGGTGCTGAGGATAGGTCGAATGGGAGGGCCCTGTACTGGTAATGTTGGCCCACATAGCAGAACCATTGGTGAACCAGCAATATAGGGATGTGTGGATATGCTTCTGTTAGATCTATTGACATCAGCAAGTCACCCTCCCAGATGCTTCCCAGTATGGACTGGAGGGACTGCATTTTGAATCTCTTGTATACCAGATGCTTGTTGAGTCTTTTTAGGTCTAAAATCACTCCCCTCCGAAACCTTTGGAATTACAAACAGAATGGAGTAGGACCCCAGTCGCTGTTGGTCCTCTGGAACTGGCTGGATGGCTCAGATTTTCAACAGGTGCTGGATTGCAGCGTCCATGAGGAATCTACTTGTTCTGTTTCTTGAGACGGAGCAGTGAATAAAGAACCTGAGGGATGTAGAGAGAAAGTCAAGAGTGAAGTCTAGTTGGATGGTGTTTAGGACCCATACATCTGTAGTCGTTTCCTCCCAGTGTGCCATGAAGAGACTCAAACGGCCACCAATGGGAGGGTTGCGTCTGCAGTCATCTGGAGGAGAGATGAAAGGGACTACTTCCGTTGCCTCAAAATGGCCGTTTGGATTGGAATTGTTGTCTTCTCTTGTCTCTATAGTCAGGTCTATTGGATTGGTGATCATGTCACTGGGGTTGTAAGAAGTTGTGTGCGGTGTCCGCTGCTCTGAAGGAAGGCTTCCAAAAGTAGGGTGAGGATCGCCAGTCAGTGTGTCTGGACATAGAGGGTAAGACTTTCTTTTTGGTTTCAATGAGTATAGGGTCTAAGGCCTCTCCGAATAGCTTGTTACCTTTGAAGGTAACTTGTACATCATGTCTGCCTTCCAGTGACAGAGCCACAGCAGTCATCACGGATGAGGCGATGGCCCTAGAAATGAATTTGGCCAAGTTCAGTATGGCATCTGTAGAGAACTCTGCCCCCACTAACCAGCTTGTTGATGTTCTGAAGAGTGCTGATGAGCCAAAGCAAGGAAATTCTATTGAAGAAGGAAGCAGCCATAGCCGACTTAACCACCCAGGCAGCTGTCTGATGGGCTTTGTGGAGCATCAGTTCTGCTCTCCTCTCTTCTGTTTTTAAGGCATCCTCCATGTCATTTAACATAATGGTGGAGGCGGCTAAAGCTGCCATGGGCCTATCATTGGAGTTTGTAATGCCGCTGTGAGATCTAGGGCCATGCTGTAGAACCGCTTGTCACTCACATTCGGGGATAGGTATGCCTCTGGAAAGGCCCATTGTTGCTGGATGACATCCAGGAATAATTTGGGGAAGGGGATCTCATTATCTATGGCAGGCTCTGAGAACACTAAAATATTGGGCAAGGCCATATCTGACACGACTGGGTCTGCTCCTATCTGAACTGTGGTCTTGGCTTTGTAGAAAAGTATCTTAAACAAGGCAGGATAAAGAGTCCTGTGAAGGCTGGTGGGTCTGGAATCACTCCTTCATCCTCAGATAGCATTAACTCTTTATGTTCCTCCTCATCCGAGAGGGATTCTCGGCTGTGTATGAAAGAGGCAGGGGAACGAGGCCTGTGAAGAACAGGTAAGTCCTTTGAATTATCTGGTGCAGTGGGCTACCCCTGGTGTAAGGTGTTGTCAGGAGCGGAAGATGCTGCCGGTCGGTTTTGTTGTAGGCCTGTGACAATGCCCTGAGCAATAGCCTCTGAAACTATCACTCTCATTTGTGGGGAAATTTCTGGCTCCAGTATATCCCTTGGGTGGAATCCTGCTGCTATAGGAGTGAAGGTAGCCTCTGTGGTAGCTTTGTCGTCTTAGGAGTCAGCTCCCAAGGTCTTTCCAGTAGGAGAAGATTTGAAACAGAAGGATCAGCTCATTGTGTTCTCTCATTAGAAGCTGTGGCTGAGAACTTTGTTCCCTGGCGCCATCTAGTGACCAAGATTGGGTAGTCAGGCTAGCCATCTGACAGACCTGAATTAGAGGTTGTAATGGCTGTGTTTGAAAATGGGGAAACTGGTAGGTTCGCCTACCTCTTGCCTGCATCACTCTGCCTCCCTTTCTGCCTTTGCAACTTTTCTAAGGCCTTTTGGTGCCTTCGCGCATCCTTCTTGGCCTTAGTGGCCTTTCTGGAGAATAGTGCCTTTGCCCTGATCATGGCTGCTGCTCCTGTAATAGCTGAATTCGGCGTGGAGAAGCATTTCTGTGAAACCTGGGGCTTGAGGGCTGGTAAATTCAGCCCTTCCCCACTTACGGCTGTCTCCCACCACGGAAGGTTCCATTCTCATGATCGGGTCCCTCGGAGAGGCAGATGGGTCTTAATTGGAGATGCTGCTGCTGTGGCTGTTGGATTGTTGCTGGGCAAGTATGCTCCAGATTCCGGGCAGTAACTTGAGTCCCCTCCGCAGGCCTGTGGGATATTTAAAGGCTCTGCAGGAAATGAGTTGGATAAGGGCAGCCTTGCTGGTCAGACTGGGGAGCCTGCCTATCATTTCGCCCCCTGCTTGATCTCCTGCTTGTAGAAGTGCGGGGTGGGGGGGTCTTAACTTTCTCGGTTTAAGTTTTAGGAGTTCTTAAATGATCAGAGTTGAGGAATTGCATCTGTCAAGCTGAAGACTGAGTCGAAAACAGGGGATGTAGACACAAGAGGTGTGGCTACAAACAATTGATTTGATTCAGTCTAATGAGCAGAAAGGCGAAGTTAACCCATTCCATGGATTTTCCTCAGCACACTTTGAGAACTGTTACATTTTCCTTTTAAAAAATTTATTACATTCCCCTCCTGTGCAAGGAAAGCGGCTGCCTGAGTTCCAAGGAGGGGAGCCAATTTCTGTGAGAGAGGAAGAAAGTTCTATTTGCTATTTGCTTTCAAGTTCAGTTTGTAAGTTCCATTCCAATGAATCACATAAATTAGATCTATCTAGTAAGGAGACTGCAGATGAGATACTTTCTGGAGCAGACTGTCTTTTTGCAGTATAATTTTCCATTTTCTGCTGCTTCAATGCTTGGATGAACTCTGTACTGCACAATGCTGTCTCTTTCTCCTTTTCCCCATTCTTAAAAATTGTGGCTTGTAGTATTGTTCAAATGTAGTTAAAATAAATTGGTAGCCTCATTATATGTGTTTTTGTAAAAAGTAAAATATGGGTTAAAAATGGGTTAAAAGCGAGTTTAAAATATAAAAGAAAAAGGAAGGACCTGTTTACTTTTTGAAGAGCTCTTTACAGCCGTTGCTGCCTCATAGTGCTTTACAACCCTGTCTAAGTAGTTAACAGAGTCAACATTTTTGGGTTATGTTTAAGAAATATTTGAGGTTGATCAGTCCCCTTTTACCTGCATCTTTTTTGTACTTTTTAATGCTATACTTGACAACAAAATAGTATGTGGTTTTTTCCCCCTCTCTCTCTGCAAAAAATAGCTTATTTTGAAGAGAGAAATATTTGTACCATTACGGTGGGAGTACATGTTTCTGTTTACAGCTTTATGGCCTTATCCTGCACCTTTAGAAGCCTCTAGCTCAGGAGTGTCAAATCGTGTCATCACTGCTATGTCATGTGATGTATTGGGACCTTTTCCCCCTTCACTAAATTGGGCATGGGCATGGCCAGCACGTGACACATCCAGCCCACAAGCCATGAGTTTGACAGTCCTGATCTAGCTCATCATTACAGTAAGCATATTTTTTAAAAAAAATTATTAAGAATATTTTAATACTTTAATTAGCATGAACTAAACTTGCTTAATTTAACATGGATTTGTTCAATAGCAGTAGACTTCATTCAGCAAAGTCACATAGCATTGACTGCATGAGTCTCAAGAACTGCTTTTAGGTTCAAAGTAAAGGATATGAACATATCTATACATTTAAAAGAACAAAATATTGTCATAAAAATAGCATCTAAAAAACTTCACTTCTTTTCTCCAAATTCCTCCCATATCTTTGTATCATTATAATAGGCATTTCAGTTGTCTCTATACTGTTATTATTCATATCTTGCAGCAAGAAAACATGCTGATTCTGTTGGGATCTACTGACTACAATGTCTTCTAATGTGGTGAAAATGTAGCGAAGGGTTAGCAAAATGTATAATCTCAAATATAGAGTCTCATGGTTCTCATGTAACGGGATCTCCATGACAAACCCAACATATAATGAAAGAGGAGGGAAAAGGGAAAAAAAGAACCACACAGCCACGGATATCTATCTGAATGCAGATTTTCTAATGAAAATGTAAGAAATTCAAAATTAACATTACAATATATTCATACCCATTGTAATATGTTCTACTGTTCTAGGATTAGCACTATTCTGAAGAAAACAAAAGCATTTAAAAACTATTTATATCTTAAGCTATTGTTTCTTTTTGAATATATTTTTGAGAAAATTTACAGAAACAAAGAATTAGATTTTTTTTAAAAAGAAAGTGAAAA
This sequence comes from Psammodynastes pulverulentus, assembly GCA_025802295.1. Lineage (NCBI taxonomy): Eukaryota > Metazoa > Chordata > Lepidosauria > Squamata > Psammodynastidae > Psammodynastes > Psammodynastes pulverulentus. Next base: position 4,446 of record JAOYMU010101144.1, on the reverse strand, counting down.
GAAATAGGAAGGAAAAGGAAAGAAGGAAATTCCAATATGATTTACAGCCTTTATGAACATAATTTTTACCAATTTTAGCCTCCCAGATTATGGTTCTATTCTTCCCATAAATAATCATTTTTAGCAAGATCATTAACTAGCACTTATGATTTTATCTAGTTTGGTTAATGAAACTTCTGCAAGAAAACAATCAAATTTAGAGAGCACCAAGGATTAAAAAGTCCATAACAGGTTTCCACTCTTTTATAAAAATAGTTATTGTAACTCACCAAGTTCTGCCATTTTCACAATCTACTCATTCATGGTGGATATTTCTCTATTTTTTCATTTTATGCATATAATAGCCTCACTACAGCAACTATATGTAAAATCAAACAGCCACAAGTCTTTTTTAGTTAACTATTGTACTTCCTATGTACCTACCAAACTTACTTACTACCTATAAGTCCTAATAAAAAAGCTCTGGTTTCAACTGAAAGCTAAGTATTAAAATTCTCTGCATCATCATACATAGCAGTCTCATTTTTTTTTCACTTTTTCACAAGTCCGTTATGCATGGTAAAATGGTTTTTTATGCTTTTCACGTTTATCAACATAGAAGTACTTTTATATATCTTAGATGTTGTCTCTGATGAGAAACATGAATACTACGTTGTTTTATATAAATTTTCGCTTAAATTGTAAGATAATGTAAATTTCAATCCTTTTAACCACATTCTTTCCCGCTGATCAACCTGTACATTCTAACCAAAATTCTTAGCTCATTTTATCATGCATTCTTGCTACTGTTTATTTCTCATGACACATTTAATGAAGAAGATTGAGACAGCAAACAATAAACATTGTCTCAATACATGTCAGTTTGGCAACTATCAAATAATCTATTATTACTTAACATTCATCTGATATTCACAGGGCAGCAAGAACAGTTTTTCATTTCTCAAAAAAACATAGGCATTTAATTTTTTTACAGTAACTTTTACTGAGCAAAATGTTTCACTATGTACTGATGCCCAGAGCCATTTAAACCAACAGAAGTCCAAGTATACTATAGGTAGTCCTTGATTTACAACAGTTCATTTAATGACCGTTCAAAGTTACAACAGCACTGAAAAAGTGACAACCATTTTTCACACTTGGCTATTGCAGTATCCTCATATTTGGATGCTTGACAACTGATTCATAATTATGACAGTTGCACTGTTCCGGGGTCATGTGACCTCCTTTTGCAACCTTCTAACAAGGCAGATTCACTTAACCATATTACTAATTTAACAACTGCAGTGATTCACTTAACAAATGTGGCAAGAGAAGTTGTAAAATGGGGCAAAACTCACTTAACAAATTTTTCACTTAGTAACATAAATTCTGGTCTCAATTATGGTCGTAAGTTGAGAGCTACCTGTATATTTACAGCAATTTACTGGTCCACTAATTTAGTTAGCTTGTCAAAGAATGCAATAAGTTTTGTCTGACATAATCTGTTTTTGACAAACCCATTTTGGCTTCCAGTAATAGCTTTCCTTGTTTCTAGCTATTTGTAGATCCGTTGCTTATCTTTTCCAGGATTTTTCCAGGTATTGATGTCAGGCTGATTGGTCTATAGCAGGGGTGCCCAATTGGTCGATCGCGATCGACCAGTCGATCGTGAAGGGAGTGAGCGTAGATCGCATGGTGAGTAGCAGAAGCGTGGGGAGAGCATGCATAGAAGCGTGGGGGAAGGAGCGTGCGCATGCGCAGAAGGGTGGGGGCGAGCGCTTTCCTTCTCGTCTCCTAAGTAGCTCACACTCTGACAAAGTGTGGGCACCCCTGGTCTATAATTTTATGGATCCATTTTTTTTCTTGTTTAAAGACTGGAACCACATCAACTTTTTTCCAATCTTCTGGTAGCTCCAGGTATCCAGGATCTTTGAAAGATACGGTTCAGTAATTGTGCCACCATCTATAGAACTCTGGGATGTAATCCATCTTGGTGCTGGAAATTTGAATTTGTCTAGAGTAGATAGGTATTGTCTTACCATTTTCTTGCCTATTTTGACCTGTATTCCTAATATGTCTTTTACGGTACTGCTTTTCATATGTTGGACTGCTTTTTCTTTTATAAAAAGATAGATGTAAAAAATGAATTATCCACTTCCACTTTCTCCATGCTGCCTGTCACCTCGCCATCTTTTCCCATTATTAAACCAATCATTTCTTTGACTTTTTTCTTGTTTCTTACATGTTGAAAAAAAACCTTTTTGTATTTTTTTTTACATTTGTTGCAAGTCTTACTTCATTACTTCACTATTTAACTTTCCTGACTTCATCTTTGCAGGTTTGGACTACATGCTGGTATTCTGCCTTAGCTTAGTTATGTGTCTTTCCATGTTTTACACTTTCCTTATTGTCTTTCAGTTTATCAGAGTGTTCTTTATGCAATTATGCTTATTTCTTCTGGGATCTCTTATTTTCTTTTTTCAGTGGTATTGTGCTCTACTAAGATTTTATCATCTTATTTTTCAGAGTTGTTTTTCCCTTTAAGAATTTTATTCATGGAATCTTTCCCAAGCTTTTTCTAAGTTTGTTGAAATCAGATCTCTTAAAATCTAAGACACTAGCTTGATTTTGTTCTATTGCTTGTCTCTCCATTAAGTTGAATTCAAATATGACATTTTCACTCTCCCACAAAGTTCCCGCAATTTCAATCCTTTCTAACATTTCATTTCTGTTATTAAGAATTAAAAACAGTATAACTGACCTTCTAGTTCTCCTTTCTACCTTTTGGGAGACAGTTGTTTCTTAGGTTCATCAGGAACCAGTTTGATCTCCCACTAGGTGCAGCGTTTGTCTCTCAGTTAATGTCAGGATACCTCCCATTACTATTGTAGTGTGTTTGCTACATAGCTAACTAATTAGGAAAAAAGTTCATCTATTTCCTGTGTTTGGTTTGGTAGTCTATAGTATGCACCTATGGCAATGTCACTTCTTTTACCTTTTGTATTAGCCCAAATAAAACAAATCAAACACACAAATTTCATTTAGTGAAGCATTGTCATGCCACATTTTTATTGAGATTACATCCAATTATGTTCTTCAAGTAACCTGTAGATGTAAATTTTAAAATCAAGATCCAATTTGGTATACTAAAAGTTAGTAAATTTTATAATTGACTTCATAAGTGACTTAGATGAGGTAATAAAAGGGGAACTCATCAAATTTGCAGTTGACACTAAACTGACAGGAATAGTCAACTCCACAGAAGACAAGCTCAGGATCCAAAAAGAGCTTGACCAACTTGAACAATGGGCGCTATCTAAAAAAATGGATTTTAATGCGGAGAAAAGCAAAGCTTTATATTTAGGCAGGAAAAATCAAAGGTATAAGTACAGATTAGGCAAGACCTGCCTCAAAAATAGTAACACACAGTTACCTTGAGGGACCTTGGAGTATTAGGCTGCTTTATAAAACCCTAATAAGACCACACTTGGAATACTGCAATCAATTTTGGTCCCCATACTACAAAAAAGATGTTGAGACCTTGGAAAGAGTTCAAAGAAGTGCAACTAAGATTATCAAAGGCCTGGAGACTAAAACATATGAAGAACAGCTACAGGATTTGGGATTGGCTAGTCTAAAAAAAAGAATTAGGGGTGACATGATAGCAGTACTCTAGTACTTGAGGGGCTGTCACACAGAAGAGGTCATCAAATAATTCTACAAAGCACCAGGGGCAGGACAAGAAATAATGGTTGGAAACTAATCAAAGAGAGAAACAACCTGGAATTAAGGAGAAACTTCCTAACAGTAAGGACAATTAACCAGTGGAACAGCTTGCCTCTAGAAACTGTGGGCGCTCCATCACTGGAGGTTTTTAAGAAGAAACTGCACAGTCAATTGTCTGAGATGGTATAGGTTCTCCTGCTTGAGCAGTGGGCTGGACTAGAAGACCTCCAAGGTCCTTCCTCCTCTCCGCCTCTCCCATTCAGATGTTATGACTTCTCACTGCAGCTCAGTAAAATAGTTTTAAGTTTACCATCTAAGTTTGCTTAGCATTAAGAACAAGTAATCCTCGACTTGTGACCATACAAAGTTATGATGTTAAAAAGAAACTTACAGCAGAGATTAGAAGTTCCAACGGTTCTCTCTCCCCTTCCCCCCCTGTTAATGTCATCATAATTTGGTCACTTGGCAATTAGCCTCCATTTGCAGCATCTCATGGTCATATGACAGTGATTTATATTTTTTGCTGGAAACCAGCATTTCAGCTAAAAGACACCCATTGTGGACAGACAGATTAATAGAGTTGGAAGGGACCTTGTAGGTCATCTAGTCCAACCCCCCCATCCAAGTAGAAGACCCTAAACCAGTGATGGCTAACCTTTTTGTTGTGGTGTGCCGAAAGTGTGCGCGCATGCGATAGCGCGCACACGTGCGTGCCAGCACCCACAATGCAATGCGCCCAGC
>JAOYMU010101130.1:0-12133 GCA_025802295.1 Psammodynastes pulverulentus | reverse complement strand
TGAGCATGGACTAGAAGACTTCCAAGATCCCTTACAACTCTGTTATTCTGTTATTAAATAAATAATCAACAAAATATAAAACCAGATATATAATTACCCTAGGTGTCCTGCATCATGAAAATGCTCAGGTGAAAGTGGAGAAGGGCCTTTCAAAAACAGACCCAAAGCCTTGTTGCCCTAGCAGACCAGCTCCCTGTCTTTATACACTGGGATCTGAATTTAAAAGTTATTCTAGTCTTTTATATTTTAGAGTCACCTACTCTGCGCAAAGAAAACTATCTTTTCTAGCACATATGTGCTCCTGGTCATGGTTACGTTTTCTGCTGTTTGTCGCCTTAATGTTGATATTCTCTATATCTGCTTTTCTCCGGTGGTCACGTGAGCTGAAGATAATGAGAACTGCAATCTAATACAGTTGGAAGGCTCCAAGTTGACAAGGTCTGCTATACCTCCAATGGCCTTATTGATCTCCTGAAGCAGTTTTTAGAGGGGAGATTGAAGGCAGATAAGTAGAACAAGAGAGAGGATCTGCTTGAGTAGAATTACCAAATCAGCAACACTCTGAAGAATAATACTAGAGGGCAGCAAAGCATTAGACTTCTAATAGCCCCCTGCATGGTTATTTCCTTGCATTATTTCCCAGTTTCAAATGCCTCTGCTTCCTTCATTGGCCTCTTTAGTTCTGTAGATTTCAAGTAGCATTTGCACATTTACTCAGTTAAGCCATTATTATTGGATGATGACTTTATAGATGATTTTGTAGTAAAGCACCTGTTTTGAAATATAGAAGAGATTATATTAGACAACTTGTTTTATACTGTTAGCCAGTACAATGGTGAGAAAAAGTTATAGTTAGAAATATTAGTTGCCTAAGCAGGTAGACAAAATCAGAAATGAGGAGGTGATAAGCTGCCTGGGAAAGTCAAGGGAAATGATCAAAATCATAAAAAAGTGAAAGTGAGAATATTTTGGACATGTGATGCGACACCCAGAAAAATGCAGCATAGTTCACTTAATCCTCCAAGGAAAGATTGAAGACAAACTAGGTCCAGGCAGAAGAAGAACATCATGGCTTCAAAATCTAAGGGACTGGTTTGGACAAAACTCAACAGCACTTTTTTGTGTGGCTGTTGATAAAAATAGGATCGCCAAAATGATTGCCAATCTCCGATGACAGATATGGCACAAGAAGAAGAAGAAGAAGCAGGTAGTTGGATGGCGGTTCAAGTATTTATGGAATAGATTCCACTTGGGAGGAAGCCAGAATATAATCAAACTATCCTGCTTGAGTACTACTGTACAAGCAAGGATTGCAGGAAAATTATAAATTATAATTTAAAATTATAAAATATAAATTATAAGATGTTTTTGTCAAGGAAAGTGTATATTTCATTATGCTGCCATTATTATCTATCTTATGGTTTATGAATTATATAAGCATTAGCTATCCATATTAGCTGTGTTCTTTTTGAAATTTACATGACGATTTTAACATCCAAAGGCCATTACTGCATGATTATAAATAGGGTGCCTGTATTGCATGAAAGCATTTTTGGGAAATCACATGCCTTAACATACAGGGGCAATGCAAATGGCCTCCTAGTAGCATTTATCACTTGTGCTCTAAACATCACCATTTGTGTCAGGACCCATATGGAACATTCTTCCTAAGGATGGGAGTAGAAAGTCTGGACATATAACTCTACACCAGTGCTTTATATCAAGCAAAGTATTGATTATTTCTTAGTTAATGATGATGTCAGCTCTGCTTAGGAAATGAATTTGTGAGCTGGAAGCTCAGCCAGTGTGTTTCCCAATCAGGGAATCACATTGTATAGCAAGTAGAATCATTTTATGGTGATATTTTGGAGCCTCTGAAGACTTTTCCCCATTCAAAGACACACTTATTATGTGAAATTAATCAGGCATAAATCAAACAAAACCCAGTTGACTTGGGCAGCTTTCAGATGTACTTTCCACCAAGCATATGGGCAGTATGAAATAGGGCAATGATGGCTAACCTTTTTGGCACCGAGTGCCCAAAGCACGTGCGCGTACGCGAATGCACATGTGCACAAACCCCCAAAATGCAATGCGTGCGTGTCTCCCACGCATGCCCCCTGCCCCATGCGTGTGCCCCCCTGTGCATGCTTATGCATCCCCCACATGCACCCCACCCACACGCATGCATGGCAGAGACCCAAAGACCAGCTGGCTGGTGGGAGGTACATGTGCTCATGAGGCAAAACTGAGCTGGGGCAACGGCTTGTGTGCCCACAGAGAGGGCTCTGCGTGCCACCTCTGGCATGCATGCCATAGGTTCGCCATCACGGAAATAGGACCACAGGAATAAGTATTGCTAGTAGATAACTAATGGGAAACTCCCTTGTCTTCTTGTCTGGAGAAAGTTTGGAGGCGTGTATGATGTTGCAGGTTAAGAAAAGAAAAAGTATCCTGAGACACGCAATCAGTTTGCCTAACATAAGGTTTATTCAGTGCAGCGTTCCTTGAGCTGGTGCCTTGGACTACAACTTGCATAACTTCCCTCGATTGTTCATGCTGGCTGAAGCTGATGGGAATCATACTCCAAAAGATTTGAAGGACACCAGCTTGGGGAACAATGCCCAAGGCCTTTTAAAAAAATATTATGAAGACAAATAATGCTTTGGGAGGACAGAATTTATTGGAAAATTCACCATCTGAACCTGTTCACCCTCTGCTGAAATAGCTGAAAGGTTAGTCCATTTCTGCTGTATTATTGTGGAATGAAATGGATCTCTACTAACTGCAGCTTGGAAAAGCTTCATTCTCCAGTGACAACTGTTAGAGGGACGAAATTGCAGGACCTTTTTGGAAAAGAACGTATCTGTGAACTGATATTTTAGAGCAACCTTGGGAGAGGATTCTGCTAAAAAGTATCTAAAAGGGCTTCTGATTCTTTCCTAAACCAACACACATTAAGATTGTGGACTGTTGCTAAAGGTCTTCCTTAGAATTTGGGCTATCACAAGACATCCCCAATAATCAACTAGGTGCCTTGAATTGCATGAAACAATTTGCAGCTGATTGTTTTGCATAACATAGCACCAGGTGCTGTTGTCTGATGTTTGTGTGGGATTATCCCAACTCTGTAATAATAGAACAGTCTTTGGTGACTTTTTTTTTCCTTATTGAATGAATGGGAAAATGTGTTCAAGCATGATATTTCTCTTCCAACCTTGGTGTACTTTTCAGACATTTTCATATCCTTTCCCTCACCAGGAAGTCTGTAGCTATGACTTTCCTTTGTCCAAGGACAATATTTGGGATTTTTTTTTTGTTTAGAGCACATCAGGCTTCTTGCCAGAACTTAACAGTAAACCTGGCTCTTCAGACACTTAATTGCTTGTTCAAGAACGGTTTTACTTGGCAGAAGACTTTCAGACGTGACTTGGCTGGATTAGACTCTTTATTGCAGACAAGAACGATGCCGTATATATAGAAATGATTTGCCATCTGCATTATCAAGAAGTCAAACCTTTTATGTAGGTCTTTATTCCAGAACTAAAATTCTAAATGTTTTCTTCCCATATTTCTGAATTAACAAAACCTTGGGGATTTGCTTGAGTGGCTTGTAGGGATCAGACCACTTTAAACAAGAACATGGCTACCTTGGGAACCACATGTTGTTGCCTTGCTAGATTCAGCCCTTAAATCACTTCCTCCTCTATTTTCTACTCACCACCTCTACGGTAGAGTCTAAAGCTGCAATTGACCCTTTCTGTTTCAGTGGGATTCTCCAATACATGCCAAAATTTGAATGTTGAGGTCCAACAATTGGACCAGGATTTGCATTGATAAGCAAAGCGACTGATGAATGAGCTGTGCTTATTTTTACAACCCTTTTTTGCCACAGTTTTTAAGTGAATCGCTGCAGTCATGAAGTGAATCACATGGTTGTTAAGGGAATCCAGTTCTGCTCATTGACTTTGCTTGTTGGAAGGTGCATATAACGATCACATGATCCTGGAAGGCTGCAACCATAGTAAATGCATGCCAGTTACCAAATACCCAATTTCTGGTCACATGACTAGAAGGATGGTGTGATGGTTGTTAGATATGAGGACTGGCCATGAAGTCACCTTTTCAGTGCTGCTGTTACTTCAAACAGTCACTAAATGAGTCATTGTAAGTCGAGGACTATCTGCAATGAGTTTTTGGCTCTAAGCTACAAGATTGTTCACACAAGTTGAGTTGGTGTGTTAAGGACATCTGCTTTTGCAATGCAATTACCTTTTTTTTAATCTTAAGAATGATATTTGGCGAATGCTTCAGAAGAAAATTATTTCCTCCATTTATCAGTTTTTTAATCAGTTTATAATGTAGCATACAAAGAAAATACAAAAGTAAATAATAGGAAAAATAGGGAAAGGAAAAAGGAAGAGAAAAAAGAGGGGAAGAAAAGGGGAAAAGGAAAGCAAAGGCATTGACTTGTGACTCCCTTTGATGCAGTAGAATAAGGCATTAACATCAAGTCTCAACTTCTTACTTTTACATAATAGCTTAAACTAGCCATTTCTATAACAACAAATCCATCTAACTGGTATTTGTACTTTTTTTTCTTTGATCAAAGTAGTCAAAAAATAAAATTCTTAATAGGATATATAAGTTTAATTTCCGACATGTTAGTGGTGGTGTCTCTTCCCACATGTCTTTTTCCCTAGTTCCTTGATTTTTCTATCCCTACCCAAGAAAACCTTGATTAATACTGTCATGATATCTAGGATGCCCTCATGAATGGGTTTCTCTTGAATTTCATCTGATACTTCTTTGTTAAAAAAAATTTCTTCACATTCAGAGTCAGCAGCTTGTTGCCAGATCAACCCCCTTGTTGGAAATGGATCGATTTCAGATCTGGCAATCATTTACTCGACCGAATCCTCAAAATTAGTTCTTAGGCATGCTGCAAAATTAACCTGTTTGTTCAACTCCAGGAGTTTTGGATCAGAAAGGGAAGTGGTGGTTGTCTATTTTACAATGCAGCTACCTTGGAAGGTAAATACAGTTTCTTACATGATCTTCTATTCCACAATTTTAAGAAAACTTCCATTCTTTGCCACATATAGCTGATCTGAAATGCCATAGAACATAGGTTTTTGTAGAGATCCTTCTTACAATAGACATAATCTTTTTCAGAACATTTGCCCTCTAAGTTCTGATAGTGCAATTGATACAATTTTCTCTTTAAGTTACTTACCTATGGAGAAACTATTATCTTAAGCTGTTTCTACCTTTGGAGTACTCTTTGTTGATTTGTGCTGTCCAATGGCATGCCAGATTTCTAGCCAGATTTTACCAGTTCTTTGTTTCTGAAGAATCTAATGTGGTTGAATAGTTAGGCTGGAAGAGCATTCTGGGATGTTGAATACATAACCCATGAATCCGTTTATCTGCTTTCACCATTAAAAGTTTCTCCTGTGCTTTTTTCCTTCTCACAAAACAGAGATTGCTTAAGCTTTTCTCTGTGGCATGTCACTTCACTAATAAGCACCAGTGGTGGGATTCAAATCATTTAACAACCAGTTCTCTGTCCTAATGACCAGCTGGGTAGGTGTGTCTGGGTGATCATGTGACTGAGTAGAGTCAGGCAACAGTAAATCTGGGCATACTGCCAAGAACCTTTAGGGTTCTTGGGTTAACCAAGAGGCAGTTTCTATAATCAGGGCAATAATTTTGTAAACAATAAATTCAAAGACTCAAGATCCATCCCACCCATAAAAGGACCTAATGGTAAAGACTGTAATGAAGAAATCATTAAAGCCAACCTCTTCAACACATTCTTTGGCTCAGTCTTTGTAAATAGCAATGGCTCATAGTCGAACCACAAACAATTACAACGATCGAATGCACATCGATTTTACAGAAGATAATGTCGAAAAAGCATTATGCAACTAAAAAGGGCATTGGTCCTTACCTGACATGCCTCTTCTCATAGGGTAGAGATAGCATTCAGGATGGGTAATCTTGTCTGCTCAGCTGATTGGACCGAGTCTGTCAAGCTGTTAATATACTCCCTTGTTGCCATGGGGACCCAGCTTTTGAAGAGGTATGAAATGACAGACTCTACGTGCCCTTGATAGAACCTTAAATTATTTGTGCTCCAGACCGAGGATAAAATGTGACAATGAAGGGAGGGTCTGAATGCTATCTCCACCCTATGAGAAGAGGCATGTCAGATAAGGACCAACACTGTTTCTCCATAGTGGGTGGAGATAGCATTCAGGATGGGACATACCAAAGCTTGTACTGTCCTATGGGTGGGACTACTTTTTGGGTGAGGTATCCTCCTCTGCATGTACTTGCTGAAGAATTCTTCTCCCAAACGAAGCCTCAGCTGAGGCGTACATGTCTAGTTTATAATTTTTGATGAAGGGAGACACCAAGTGATCGCTCTACAGACTTCTTCAATAGAAGCTTGTAGTAGCAGCGCTGCAGGTGGAGTATGCAGTGAGCCTAGAGGGTGTTGGAAGACCCTGCAAGTGGTAAGCCCTGGCTATGGTAGATCTGATCCATCAGCCCACCATTGATGGATTGGCTTTGTTGCCTACCGTTCCAGGCTGAAAGGAAATAAATAAAGCCTCCATCTTTCTGACCGTAGCAGTTCTCTGTATATATATCACACATGTGATATGAAATGAAATATATTCAGAGGGCTCTCCAAACATTCAGCATATGTCACCTCTTTTCCAAAGAGTGGATGGGATTAGGGGAAAAAATGGACAATATCATCTCTTGTGCTCTATGAAACCTGGTGTTAACCTTTGGATGAAGGATGGATCAAACCATAAAATAACTCTGTGTGGAAGATACACAAATCATGTCTTATTGACAGAGCTGCTAATTTGGACACTCTTCTGGCTGAGGTGATGGCTACCAGAAATGCCACTTTACAGGTAAGTATGCACATGCTGGCTGACCTCAAAGATTCATAGGGACTCGATGTAAGAGAGTTCAAGACTTTACTCAGGTCCCAGGACGGGTACCTGTGTACCACCGGAGGACACAGATTGGTCGCACCCCTGAGGAATCTGCGAATCATAGGATGGAGGACCAAAGATTCTGTTGTATCTCCCTTTAGGATGGAAGACAAGGCTGCAACTTGTCTCTGTAGAGTGTTGGGCGAAAGGCCCCTATCTAAGCTGCTCTGGATAAAGTCCAGAATTTGGGCTGTGTTAGCTGCTGTGGAGAGATAGCAATCCTAGTGCACCAAGCATAAAAAGCCCTCCAGGTGGCATCATAAATGCGTTGCATGGCTATCTAGATGCCTGAATTGTCTGGATAACCTTGGAGGACAGGTTGTTCTCTCTTAGGGCACTCCACTCAATCGCCATGCAGTCATTTGGGTCCATTGGGGGTCTGGATGGAAAATGATCCCCTGGCTGAGTGAGTCCTTGCCCAGAGGAATCCTCCAAGGAAGCCTTATTGACAAGTCCATGAGGTCAGCGAATCAGGGTCTCCTGGGCCAGTGGGGAGCCAGGAGGATGACCTCTGCCTCCTCCTGCAGAATCTTCCTGATGACCTTTGGGATCAAAGGAAGAGGAGGGAAGGCATATAGGAGTACAGGAAGCCATGGACAGTGGGGAGCGTCGACCCCTTCCATTCCCTGCAGTGAAAAACCTTGGTAACTGTGAGTTGTCTGGAGTGGCGAAGAGATCTATCCCCGGAGGCTCAAATAGATCCTTTAGTTTCCAGAAAATGTCTGGGTGAAGATGCCATTCTGCCTGGTTGATGGCCTTTCTGTTCAATCAATCTGCTTTGGTGTTTGACACCCCTGCAATGTGCTCTGCTGATATAGAGTGCAGATTTTTCTCCAGCCAAAATCCAAGATTCTTGGCCTCTGTCATAAGACACTTGGACCGGGTTTTCCCTTGGTGGTTTATATGTGTTTTCATGGCTATGTTGTCCGTTAGCACCAACACATGTTTTCCTTCGATGAATGGGCAAAAAAATGACTTAGAGCTAGGAATACCACTCTGAGTTCTAAGCAATTGATATTCATGGATTGCTCCACTTGAGTCCATTGGCCCTGAGTTACATGATGTTGGTAATGGGCTACCCATCTGACCAGATTGGTGTCTGTCGTGATGGTACATCTCAATGGTTCCTGAAAGAGAGATCCAAGGTGTATCGCTGAAGACATCCATTAGTTGAGAGATCTCAGTACCGAAACTGGAACCCTGACCTTGGTTGGGGAATTTCTCTTTCCTGCTCTCTGAAATGGTAAGAGATACCATTGTAGCTCTCTAGAATGCAGTCATGCCCAAGGTACAATGGAAAAGGTGGACACCATTTTCCCCAGCAACTGGGATAATAGAATTAGGGGAATGCTCCTTTCCCTCTTAACCTGCCTTGCGAGGTTTTGAAGATTGATTTTACATTCTTCTGACAAGTACACCTTGCATTGTACGGTGTCAATGAGTGCCCCTAAATGGGCAAGCTGTCTGGTAGGGGTAAGATGGCTCTTCTCCTGGTTTATCGAGGAGCCATGCTGTTCCAAAAAATGTATAATGAACTGGGTATCCCTCAAGCTTTTGGAATCTGAGGGTGCTTGGACAAGAATATCGTCTAAGTAAATTGCATCCTTATGGGGATAGATCTTAAATAGGCTTCCAATGCTGACAAAAGCTTAGTAAATACCCTAGGTGCCGAGGATAACTCAAATGGTAAGGCCTTGGTATTGATAATGACGGCCTGTGAAATGAAAACATAAAACCTGTCTGAACAGGAGTGAAATGGGAATGTGTAAATAGGCCTCTGTTAAGTCAAGGGAAGACAGGAAGTCACCCTTTCAAACACCCCCCAAAATTGATTGGAGAGAGTGCATTTTGAATCATCTGTATCTGATATGGTGGTTCAGGTACTTAAGGTCCAGAATGGCTCTCTACTCCCCAGAGTTCTTGGGAATTATGAAAAGGATGGAATAAAACCCTTTTCCTTCCTGCCCTGGATTGCATGTATGTTGAGCAGATGTTGAATGGAAGTATCCATGAGAGATCTTCTAGAAGCATCCCTGGGTACAGGGCATCAGATAAAGAAACTCGGGGGAGGGATAGAAAGGAACTCTAAGTAAGGCCTGACCTTATAGTCCCCTTGACCCACTCATCTGAAGTGGTTTTGTCCCACTGGTCAGCAAAGAAAGTTAGTCTACCACTGATGGGAGGTTCGGTCAGATTTTTATCTCTGGCAACGGAGAAGGTAGCCCCCTCTGCCACAAAAGGGTCATCTCTCGCCTGAAAAAATTCTCTCTTGGAGCCCCTATCCTGACGCTGCCTTTGGCGAAAGGGAAAAAACCCCTGAGGTCTGAATCCTGTCGTACTTATCTCTGAAGCTCTAAAATAGCAGTGAGGATTGAATTGAGTGGGTCGAGAGAACCCTCATCTCCAATGGGAAGGCAGAATCTTTCTGTTATCTTTGGGTTCCTGAAACAATGGATCTAATGCGGGACCAAAAAGTTTCTCTCCAGAAAACAGAGCCGAAGCAAGATGCCATTTGTGGTAAGCATCCATCTGTCATTGTTGCAACCAGAGCAAATGCCTTGCTGTCACCAAAGATTCCATGGCCCTTGATGTGAACTTAGTCGCATTTAAGGTTGCGTACGCAGAAAATTGGATTGCTGCTACAATTTTGTTGATATCATGCTGTATCTTGATATATTTAACAGGTAATAGTTGTTGCAAATGAGCCAGCCAAATAAGAGCTGTTCTATTAAAGAACAAGGCAGTAGTTACTGCCCTGCCGGCCCATGCAGTCGACTGGAAGGTCTTGCGCAGTGACTGCTCTGATCTCTTCCCCTCTGGCTTTAATAACTCCTGGGGATCTCCGAGTGAATTAGGATTTCCCAATAATGCCACAATTGGCCCATCTACAGAAGGCATTTGAAGAATCGTTGCCATATCAGGGCTGACATTAAAAAATGTCTTATCAGTGGAGGATGGGTTAGCTCCTGCAGCTGGAGAAGTAAACTGCCTCTAAATGATGTCAATAAACAATCTTGGAGAGGGAATAATCTCTTCCTCCACCCTGGGCTCTGAAATTTTTTTATTGGTATTATTGGGCTTCATTGGCATCATAGGTTGAGTATTAGAAGCCCCCAATTGGGTGGAAAACTTTGCCTTGTGCAATAGTGGTTTAAACATGGAAGGGGGGAATAGCCCTACAAAACCTGGCTGTTGTGGCTTGGGCTCCACCTCATCTGACAGATCAGCATCTCTCATGTCTTCCATCTCTACTTGAGATGTAGAGGATCACTTAATGAGACTGCTGGGGAGCATCTCTCAAGGGAGACTGAGAGGCTTCCTTGGTTTGGTTCAAGCAGCCTTCCAGATTGAATGGAAGAAGCCTGTTTGGATTGCCTTCCTGCCTTGATGCCTTGCCTATAGGCTTCTGAGATGAGCCATTGCGCATTGTTGTGGTTGATAGCTTGACCCCCAAACTCTGGTCTAAGGCCTACCACCATAGGTGTAAACGTGGCTTCCGGTACAGGCCTGGCTCTGACAAGAGCGTTATCAAAAGCCATGGGAGGATAATTTGGTTCAGCCACAGGACCCCATAAGTTAGCCTCATTGATAGGTGCTGGGTTTAACTCTAATGCACTGGAATGTGAAGATCTCACGGGAGAGTGAGATGCCTTGGCTTGACCTGTGGAATACAGGTAGGAATGTCAGGCTGGGGTCTGAATTGTGCCTCAGAACTTGCCACACTGGATTTGGATTTCTTGTGGCTTTTGTCCTTATGCTTACTGTGTCCAGAGTTGTCTGAATACTTGTTGGTATCTCTGGACTTTCTTCTGTTAGAGGGTCCAGGTTTATTACTAACTTCCATGCCAAGAGCCTTGACAAATTTAGGCAATAACCACGGAATAGCCTGTGAATTGAATGCACAGTCAACAGAGGCAGTTGTTTTTAGCCAGAAATTCCTTTTCTGATACTGAGAGCAGGAGAAGGGGTGGAGCTTTATGGTAGCCACCAATTAGGTTTTTAGAAGTATGCAACTGAATATGCAGACAACAGTTGTTTCTAGGCAAAGAATAGCCTCTGATGATAAGATCAGAAATAGGGTGGAGTTTTATTGTAGCCATCAATGAGGCTCCTTGAAGGCTGCAACTGAATAGGCAGGCAACAGAGTCAGTTGATTCTAGGCAGATATTAGCCTCCAATGCTTGAAAGAGAGGAATAGAGGTAGAGTCTAGTTTTAGCCACCAATTAGGCTTTGGGAAGACAGCCCTCCCTGCCTCTGTGAAATGGCGGTATGACAGCCTGGAATCATCTGGAAAATGTGAGTAAGAACGGAGCGCTAGGAATCCACAATACAAAATGACCGCGTGAGAAGGAACGGCTGTCAAAAAAATGGTTTCCACCTTAGATTTGTTTTCTCCCAATGAGGCACACCGTGTCACTCCTCCTCGTTTAGCCTGCGCTATCGGAGATCGCGATCTCCAGAGGCAGCTGTTTAGCGTAGAAACGCTTTACACGGAGGGCGAAGCTCCATGGTAATCTTTTTTTTTATTGAAAAAGTTTTACAATTTAGATTTTCACCCCCCCAACCTCCCCCCCTTCCCAGATCAAATACAGGATATAACATACAATAATCAAGATCTAAACTTAGTCTAAACAAATTATAAAAAACAAAATTTCTTAACTCTTCAATTCCCTAATTACCCAGTTCAATTGCTTAAAAACATAACAAATATCCAACCCTTCTTCATTTGCAATAATAATGATAAATAATCAAAACAACCTAATCTAGACTATAACCTCCTAGCAATCACATCTCTGAAATTTTAGTTATACATTCAAATACATATAAATTAACTTTAAATTTTAAATCTCTATAACACTTTTTATAAAAATCCCCTAATTTTAACAATTCAAAATCTAAACTTAGTCTAAACAATTATAAAAAACAAGATTTCTTAACTCTTCAATTGCCTAATTATCTTAACAGTTTAATTTCCTACATTACAAATATCCAAACCCTTCCTCATTTACAATAATAATGATGAATAATCAAAAAACAACCTAATCTAGACTATAACCTCCTAGCAATCACATCTCTAAAATTTTAGTTGTACATTCAAATACATACAAATTAACTT
>JAOYMU010101118.1:0-12140 GCA_025802295.1 Psammodynastes pulverulentus | reverse complement strand
TTGAAGGGAGCCGCGGAAAAAACCGGAAGCAGGTAAGGGAGCCGCAACCCGAAAAAGTTTGGGAACCACTGCTCTAAGTTGTATAATTTCTTCTCATCTTAGTTGCTTTCCCTTCTCCTTCCTTATTTGTTTCTGTTAGATGGGTGGAGAATGAGAGGCAGGACGAGGCATTGTAGGGAAACCAGTTTATTTTAGGTTCTGGAATACAACTGGCAAAGCCGCTGCCAGCGCCGGCTTATACAGCGGCGCTGTCCAAACTTTCAGCCACTGATGGGGCTTCGTTTTTCCCGCCGTGTGGCTTAGCCAATGAGCGGTGTCTTTTAATGGACCCCGCTCATTGGTTAATACGATAGTTACCCTATACGTAACACCCCTCCCCTATTAGATCGTTCATACCCAATCCCCAGCCGTCTTCCTTATGTAGTCGCGCAAGTAGGCGGGGCTACGGTGGGTGCGATTGGGCCTGCGCTGTACAGTTGTTCCTGAGACAGCGGTCTTTTCGGACAGATCCGCCGTCACTCCGGACTCCCCCCGTGGAACCTCCTCGAAGGTTCCTTGGGCCTGGGTAGAGTCCGTTGATCCCGAGGCCTCAGACGTACTTCGCAGGACATTCTCGTCTGATGGTAAGTCTTCCGCTGCTCCCCCCGGGCTTCAGTTTCTCCTTGAGGGGTGTATGTGTGTCAGGAGTCGGGTGTGTATGAGTGGTTGTAGAATTGAGTTGTCAGCTAGGGCCAGTGTCTCGCCTCCATGTCGGGTCTCCCCCTCTGGTCTCAGGTTCGTGTCTGATTGTCCTACCCTTCTCTGGAGCTGGTCAATGTGCTGGCTCCAGAGCTGTCCTTCCTCTGTCTCTACTCTGTATGACCGGGGGCCTAGGGTTCTAATTACCTTGGCCGGTATCCATACTGGTCCTCCCATAAAGTTTTTTGCATATACCAGGTTCCCTATGTCAAAGTTCCTGACTCTTCCTTCCTGTTCTGGAGGGGAGTCATTGCAGTAATTGGGGTGTATCCTGTCAAAGGTGGACCTTAGCCAGTGACCCATTAGGAGTTCCGCTGGGCTCTGGGTGATGGTCGCATGGGGGGTTATATGTTGGATTAACAGCATTTGTGCTATTTTGTCCTGCCAATTCCCTGGGCCCATTCTTTTTAATGTTTCCTTGGTGAAATGTACCATCCTCTCTGCCTGCCCGTTCGCCTGTGGGTTTGCCGGTGCTGACAAGGTATGGCCGATTCCCCTTTCCACTAGGAAGTTTTCGAATGGGGTTGAGGTGAATTGGGGCCCATTGTTGGACACTAGGACATCCGGCAGACCATGGGTTGTGAATAATTTCCCAAGGGTTTGTGTTGTTGCCTCGGTTGTGGTGGTCTGCACCACCACTACCTCTAGCCATTTAGAGTAGGCATCTACCACAATGAGGAACATTTGCCCCTGGAATGGCCTGGCAAAATCAACTTGGACTCGGCTCCACGGGTTTGCCGGCTTTTCCCATTTAAGTGGGGGGGCCGCTGGGGGTGCTGGCCAGACTTCCTGACAGGGGTTGCATCTGGCGACCCATTCCTCAATTCCCTTGTCCATCCCCGGCCACCACACATAGCTCCTGGCTAGGGGCTTCATTCTAATGATCCCTGGGTGCTCCTCATGTAGTGACCTTAGGACCCGTGTCTGTAGCTCCTCAGGCACTACCACCCTGTCTCCCCACAGCAAGCACCCCTTTAGGACCAATAGCTCAGCCTTCCTATTTAGGAACGGTTGTGTTTCTGCGCCTGTGCTCCCTTCCGGCCATCCCCTCCAGACCCAGTTCAAAACCCGCGCCAAGAGTTTGTCTTTTGCCGTCACTCTTGTGATCTCCATCGACATCATCGGTCACGGCCCCAGGGTTTCCACCAGCAATACGAAAGTGAATGGCGCCAGGTCTTCAACTAGTTCAGGCAGGGGGCATCGGCTGAAGGCGTCAGCGTGGTTGATGTCCTTTCCGGTGCGGTGGGTGAGGTGATAGTCATATGCTGCGAGGAATATTGACCAGCGGAGCATTCTGGGTGACAGTATTCCTGGCATTTGTTTGTCTCCGTGAAGATACCCAGCAGCAGCTTGTGATCGGTTATCAGCTCGAATCTTCTGCTGTACATATATTCGTGGAAGCGCTTGACTCCGGCGACGGCGGCAAGTGCTTCCTTGTCTATCTGGCTGTAATTCCTCTCCGTCTTCGACATCATTTTTGAATAAAACGCGATGGGTGCTTCATGGCCGTTTGGGAGTTGGTGGCTCAACATGGCGCCCACTCTATGGGGGGAGGCATCAGAGGTTAGCAGCAAGGGGAGCATGTTGCTGTATTGTATTAGTACTGTGTCCAATGTTAATGCGTTTTTGATTTTATCAAACACGTCGGCCTCCTGAGCTCCCCAGGTCCAGTCTGCTTCCTTATCCAAGAGTCTATGCAGGGGCTTCACAATCGTAACTTTCTGCGGTAGGAAAATGTGATAGAAATTAAGGAGACCCCGGAAGGCTTGGAGTTCCGTTTTATTCTTAGGTGTTGGCTCTTCCTTGATTGCCCTTAGCTTGCTGGGGGTCGGGTGGATTCCCGATCCATCTATCTGGAACCCTAGGAACTCCACTCTAGGCACAGCTATTTGGCACTTTTCCTTTTTTAGTCGGAGCCCTGCCTCTTGGAATCGCCCCAGGACTGTCTCTAGTCTTTTGAAAAGCTCTGCCTTGTCCTTGGCTGACACTATTACATCGTCAAAATATGGGATGACCCCTGGGATGTTTTGTAACAGTCTTTCCATGATGCTTTGGAAAAGGCTGGGGGCGATGCTGACTCCAAATTGCAGGTGCCTGCACTTAAATGCTCCCCTGTGCGTGACAATGGTCTGGGCTTCCACGGTGTCTACTGGCAGCTGCTGGTATGCTGTCTACTGGCAGCTGCTGGTATGCTTGAGCCAGGTCGAGCTTTGCGAAAGTCCTCCCGTGGGCCAGGGAGTGTAATAGATGCTGCACTACTGGCACAGGGTATGCGCTCTGCTGCAGCGCATGGTTCAGGGTGCACTTATAGTCCACGCAGATTCTCACGGATCCATCTGCCTTAACAGGCGTTATGATGGGGGTTTCCCATCTGTCGAAATCTACCGGCTCCAGGACCCCCTATGCTACTAGTTTGTCCAGCTGTTCCTGTATCTTTGGCCGCAATGTGAAGGGAACCCTCCTTGCCTTTAATCGAATTGGGGCTACTTGTGGGTCTAGGCTAAAGGATATAGGGGTACCCCGGTACTTGCCTAGTTCGCTGCTGAAGACTTCTTGGAACTTGTTGGCCAGCGCTGCCACGTCTTCATTCAGGGGTTGCTGAGTATTGTTCCTCACCACGTGGATGCCCGTGAGGGTGATTCCTAACAGTTCAAACCATTCTCTCCTCAGGAGGCTTGGTAGGTCGTGGTCTACAATGGTTATAGGCAGTTTGCCCTCGAACCATCCATATTGAACCCGTAGCTTTGTTCTGCCCAGAATGGGTATTGGGCAGCCTTGGTAGTCCTTGATCACTACCTGCTGTGGTTGGATGTTTTCTTTTTGGGCTGCCGGCTGAAGCTTCTTGAAGGTCTTCCAGGATATGAGAGAGAGGAAGGCACCGGAGTCGACCTCCATTTTACATGGGGTGCCCTCGTTGGTGACCAGCGTGGTGAACTGGCTGCTGGCGTAAACATCCGCAGTCCCCACGTGGGTCTGGGCATACCCCACAAATGTGTAGTGTGCCTCCTCTTCTCTGTTGTCATCCCCATGCCTTTGTCGGTGGCTGCTGGTCTTCTTGAATGGCCACTTCTGCTGGGGGGGGGGAGATTGCCTTTACTTGACCACTTTCCGCTGGCTGCCCGGCTCTGCATACTTCGGCTATGTGCCCCTTGGGGTCACAGCATCGGCAAATGGCTTCCTTGAAGTTGGATCTCTGGTGATTTCCACCGCAACCTCTGCACGACCGGGCTGGCTTAAGTGTGTTGGGTCTTCCCCCCAGCATTTTGTGGATGCTCTTCTCGTCTTCCTCACTTGCTTTGGACTCAGACGAGCTCCTTCATCCATATTCTGTCTTGGTTGCATGCACCTTTACTGCGCCCTTGATTCGAGCCGCTGAACTGTCCGGCACTTCGGCTGCCCTTGCTTCTTCCACAGCCTCCTTGAAAGAGACATCCTCCTTGGCTAGGAGTCTCTTTTGTAATGCCCCATCCTTCATGCCCAGCACTATCCGGTCGTGGATCATCTCTTCTGTGTTGCAAAAGCGGCAATCCTTTGCCAACCTTTGGAGCACAGTGATGTACTCGCTTGCGGTCTCGCTCTCTCACTGAGTTCAGATGTAGAATTTGTGGCAATGGGTTAGGTATGAAGGTGTGGGGTCAAAATGGGCCTTCAGGGCTGCTCTCAGGTTGGTCCAAGAAACAGTTGCCAGGTTATTTTCAACTAAGGCTTCCTCAAGCTCATAGTTCTGGGTCGCAATAAGTGAGGAAAGATGCCCTCTTCTTGCCATCGGATGATGTCTGGAGCCCGTTGGCCTCGAGGTATATCTTGAACCAGCCGATATAGGATGACCATTTCTCCTTCGCAGGGTTGTAGGACACAGTTGCTGGTCTGTGAGTCATTCTGAGGATTGGCTGGACTCTTCTTTGTTTGGATGTAGGGCGATTCTTTTCCTGGCAAGATGGCAGTGGCCTCGTGGTCGTCCTTTGATCTCTCTTCTAGTATCCCACCTTCGTTGCCAGTGTTAGATGAGTGGAGAATGAGAGGCAGGACGAGGCGCTGTAGGGAAACCTGTTTATTTTAGGTTCCGGAATACAAGCGGCAAAGCCGCAGCCAGTGCCAACTTATATAGCGGCGCTGTCCAAACTTTCAGCCACTGATGGGGCTTCATTTTTCCTGCCGTGTGGCTTAGCCAATGAGCGGTGTCTTTTAATGGACCCCTCTCATTGGTTAATACGATAGTTACCCTATACGTAACAGTTTCTTCTTTTCCTTTCCCACTCTTCTCCCAGTTAATATTCTTCTTCCCTTTCTCCCATTATTCATTTTATCATTTCCCTTCAGGTAGATATCCATCTTAGCTTTCTGCTTCCCCTTCTTCTGTTCCATTTTCGCCCCTTTTTTGTTTAACATTGCCATTTTTAAGATCTTATTTTTAAATGTCCTTTTAATTTTCTTCTTTGTGCTTTTTGCCTTCCGTCTTCTAAAGCATGTCTTGTTCCCTTTAGGCTCCTCCCCCTTCAGTTCCCTTTGTTCCGTGGTCTGTGTCACCATCTTCAACTCATTCACAAGGATAATGCATTTCTCTGAAATTCCCATTAATGTGTCCTTTATATCTTGTAAGTCCGCTTGTATTTCTTCACAATATTGACTCATTATTCTTGCTTTTGTTAGTATTTATGTCTGTTCCTCTCTTATAAATTGTGTTGATCCGTATATTTCCCTGGGATATTCACTTCCAAGTTAGATAGTCCGGGCAACCTCCAAACCACACGCCAGATTAATTTCAAGTGTCTGCGAGACTTTTTATTTTCATTTCATTTTCATAGAATATTTATAATTCACAATCAGGTGAAGTTATAAAAGGAAAAGAAGGTCTTTTATTTCCACCAATGGTAGCTCTCCTTTCACATCAGGTGGTATGCAAGATTTTCTCAGCGTTCCAGTTCAAAATCTTTGTCTCTCTTTGCCAAGCTTTGCCCATAAGTCCAGCATTTAAAGAAAGTGCTTAAATAGTAATAAAAAAAATATCTCTTCCCTCCAGATGATTCCAAACGCAATCCTTTAGCTACACTTTGCAATTGGTTTAACTCTCTCTTCCAATCTGCCGCTTTCCACTTAGAAACGAGTTATTTCTTTTTTATTTTCTCTGGGGTTACCTTTATTATTTAGCGATTCTCATCCGATCACACAACACTCACTTCTGCTGCTCCTGCATGATCTTTTCCCTCTGGTGGCTTTCCATCTTCGGGGCAGCCATTTTAGACTGGCACCTATGGCCGAGCTAGGAGGGAGTTCTCCGAGTCGGGGGGGGGTAGATGCAGCTCCCCTCAACCCAATCGGCAGTCTCCCCTTTCCAACCACCCCTACAGGCTGGTTCCGGTCCTGTTTAGGACCGTTCTTCGGGTTTGGCCCAGATCGAAGCCGCGTACAGTTGCGGACTCTGACCTGCCTGGAACAGAAGTGCCACCGAAAGTCACATGTTACATATTTTCTGACCATCAAGGATCAGAATGTCTTTGGCTCTAGGTCAGGCTGAATAGAAATGAACATGGATTGCATTTTCAGCATCCTTTGTAAACTATGTACAGTTTATCTACTGTGATACGCTCATTAAGATATACAGAAATAATGTATATAATCTGTATAACTAATACCAAAACATGTGTGTTTTAGTTTAGATCAGGGGTGTCAAACTCATGACCCATAGGCCGGATGTGTTACGTGCTGGCCACCCCCACCCCAAGTTTAACGAAGGGGGGGGGGGGAAAGTCGCGATACATCACCTGATGATAATGTGATGGCACAAGTTTGACATTCCTGATTTAGGACATTACTAACAGCAAAAGCTTACTTTTTTACTTTGTTAATCTCTGTTCCTTTTAATTTAGGCAACTCCATTGTTCATTACTCTGATTTTGCTGGAGATCATAACTAAGTGGGTCCAGAAGAGACAGTTCTCATTCTTCTACAATGACTATATAACATCTTTGTCTGCAGGTATCTTCTCAAGACTTCCAGAGTAAGTGTAATTGTTAACTCAGATTTAGAGAGGAGCTGGGTTGACTCAGATTTAGAGAGGAGACATGGAAAATTATGAAATTCCTACTTTTTTGTAATGGTTTTCATAAACCTTGACTAATATATAATAATATATAATAACTTATTGTATAATATAATAACTTTATAGCATTAAAAACTATTGAGACATGTAGCTAATAATATTATATAGATCAGGGATATATCTGGTCCATGGAGTACTTAAATCTGGCCCGCAGGGCCAGCCTGGTAATAGCAATGGACCTCTGGCATCCAAAATGGGGTGTGGGCTGCTGCACACAGGAGGCTGTCCAAACTGAGAATTGGTCATGGGGCAGCTGCACACGCCTCTGTGTCCCATTTTGGCCAGCAGGGTCCTGTCTACCCTCTGGCCAGCCCACAGAAAAGTACAGTGCTGATCTGGCCCTGGAAGAAATCCAGTTTGACACCCCTGTTATAGAAGGGTCTTCACATTTATTTCAAGTTGTGTCCAAACTCAAGTAGAGCATTTATCTTATGTCAAATATTTAGAAACTATACAATGGAATAGTTAACATTTTAATTAATTCAAAACTAAAAAATATATTTATTCATACAGCATTTAATTGTACAACAAAGAAATAAAAAGGCCATTTATCTGTATTTCTAATTCAGACATTTGGATCTTACAAAATAATGAAGGCAATTTATGGAAATAAAGTTATTTGTTACTTCTATTCTTCTACTGCAATCTGTGATACTCAGAAAGGTAGAGTCCTAATAAATAGAGATAGCACTGGTTGTTCTGACCTAGGCTTCCTGACAAAACCCCTTTTTATTAGGCTAATGTGAATTCCTATCATTCATATCCAGCAAAGTTCTGGCAAACAGTCTTTCAAGAGTGATTTAAACCACAGACCTTATCAGGCTTTGAGAGTTGCCAGACCGATAGCTTCCAAGCACAATGCTGTACCAGAAAATATGTGGCAAGGATGCCCGAACAAATCTTAACCCTAAATAAGTGAACTAACTGTCTCCTGCAAATCCTCTTTTTCATTCCTCTTTATTCTCTATGGGAGGGGCCATTCACCATCCACCTGTGCCTTTATTCCTGAGTCGACTCTTGTTCTTTAACTGTTCCCTTCTCCTGGCAGTTCTGCACATGCACACATCGGGAACAGGCTCCAGCTGCCCCCCTGATCTCCAACTCCAAAGGCAGCTGATAACTGTTGGATGGCCCTGGCCCAATCTCTGCTTCTGATTCAAAGCACATGTTAGGGCCTTCCCCAGACTCCAGCACTGGTCCATGTTCCTCCCCAACCTCCTCACTGTCCGATTCTGCCGCTAGGTCCACTGGCTGCTGGCCGGCCACAACATTGGTAATGAAGAGATAGGAAATGGAAAAATTGCCTTTCTTTAATTCCATTTAAATAATCTTAAAATATATGCACCAAACTACTTTAGGTGGTCCTCAATACACACAGGCAAGAGACCACACCCAAGTAATGAAGAAACATATTTTTATAATCAACCTATTCTCGTCAGCTTATACCACATCATTCCAGGCCCAGTTGATAGGCCCAGTCTGGTCACATGCTTTCTGACTGTCTAGAATCTATTATCAGCCCTAAATGTTTAAAGTTAGTTAAGTCCTTATTGTCTCCCAAACATGGTAAACATTACACCCCCCCCCCATGTCTCCCTTATCGGTTTCCCTATTTCACACGGATTACAACATAACCATGGAAAAGAACATTTCCAAAGTGAAGAAACATTCCCGACAGAAAAATATCAAAGCAGATACATTCTTGCAGGCTTGAATATTTTTTTATTAATATAAATATTGTAAATATTGTCAGAATTGTTGGATTCCTGTATTTGATTCAATAACTCCCAAAGCCTTTTCTAAGATATGATCTCATGAATGAGCCATCACTGCTCTATAATGTTAGTTGTATTTTTTGGTTGTCTTAGTGGACCAGCATTTATAATATTTTGTTCCCAAAATGTATTTTAAATGTTGAATTTTTAGAAGACTACATAATTACTTTTTAAAATCATAATTATAGTTAGAAACATTATTTGATTATCCAAACAGTATTTTGCACCTTCATGAGTAGAAACATTCAATGCCTTCCTGGGTTACTCAAGGGATTATACAGGAGACAGGTGTATAGGCCTCAATAATATGAAGTGAGGACATGCACCATTTATCACTGATCCTTTTACAGCAGAATATCTGCATTGGCAGGCGCTGTATTAGCTGACCTTTGACTCGGTAATCTTTTGCAGTTCTATGATATATTGGAGTCCATTCTCTGTGCTTAATGGCTCGATAAGTAGCTCAGCATTATTTCATTAAAAGAATGACAACTTTACAGCTTCATTCTAAGCAACCTCAGAGGGAAATATTGCATTTAGCAGAATTTAAGCAAGCCAATGTCATTTTTTCCCTGCATATATTCAGAATTAAGCTCTTTTGAGTACACTAAGTAATCTAAGTAACTATAGAAGTTAGTACTTGGAAACATTTAGTGGTATAAAACAAAGAGAGAAAAAGTGAAACATAATAGACTCTAAGCTACAACCATTGCATTAATATAAAGTTTTTACCACTAAGATCACCTTTAACCAATACCATTATACAAGCTTCACTAAAGTCTTGAAGGTGATGAATGAAGGGCTTGAGGCAAGTTCTCAGGTGAAGGAAAGCCTTTATTTGTGCAGGTTCAAGATCAAGGGTCTGAACAACCAAGGGCTCATAACAGAAGACTTTTATACCCAATATGACGTATACAGTCTTGTGAATCAGAATGCAATAACATGTTGATAAAAGGAAGTTACATACATTAACCGCGGATATACATTTGCTTAGCTGTTGCTTGGCTCAAACCACGAAAGTTATTTTGGAGCAGACAAACAGGATGCATCTGTCTTTCTCAGCATAAATGTATTTCTGTTAGTTAAGCAATATATTTCTTGCAACCTTAAGCAATATGATTCTTGCAAACCTCAGCAACCGGGAATAGGCCTCTGGTCAAGAGAAGGTGACAGCCTGGACAAGAAACATGGCCTAGCCGGATAAAACAGGGGTTAGATGTACCTTTTGCATTTATCTTCTATCTTATTCCCCCCTTTGTAACTCTTCAAACCTTAGTTTCCTGGAGAGTTACATATCCAAGATCCTCTTGCATATCCTGGGTTCCTGGTCTCATTTCCTCGTATTCCCTCATGGCCATTGCCCGAGTAGGGCGTAAAGTGGTAGTGCACATGTTACACAAGGAAGGGACACATTGTATAAAACAACAGGCTCCGACCAGGATACCACAAATAATAATTAAGGGTTGTACGATCTCCCTCCATAGGCCTGAAGGTAACCAAGACCATAAGTTGTCCCACCAAGAGCCCAGAGGACTAATGTTTATATCCGATGCCAATTTGTGTAGGACTTTGAGTTGGCGCTGGATGGTCTGTGACTCATCCGAAATGTTGAAACAACACATGCCCTCAAAACTTTCACACCCCAGATGTTGACGCAGAAGCAAATAATCAACGGTGGCTCTATTTTGTAATATGGCCTTTCTCAGCGCCTGAAGCTCATGATTGATAGCTGAGATGGCAGAAGAAGTTGCATTAATTGTCTTGGCTAGATTACATGCTACAGAGTTAATATTGATATGGGCTCTCATCGCCAGACCGGGCACTCCTACCATAGAGACCGCCAGTGCCACATATTCGGCCTCATTAAGTAAGGTCCTCCCAGGGTCACAGGACTCATCCAATGTGACCCCACGTCTAACTCGATTTGAACGGGACTGTGTTTGGTGAGGTTGGAGCTGCTTCTTAGACAGCAACATGGGAACCAACCTACTAAGGCAACACTGTACCTCACTCATGTTAGCAGGGATGTAGTTGAATGTTTCTTTTCCGCATGTGAAAAACCAGCCTGTTGGCAGCCAAACATGAGCGTAATTGAAGGAGATAGTTTCAAAAGCAGAACAGTTCAGTAATGGAGAGCTAATGCGTTTGCAGTGTGGTTTCTGGCTTGAGGTTGCACAGCCTACCACCTTAGCACATGTTAAATTCCTGGGGACTGCCACCACCGGGGTGTGTAGAGCAATGGCATCAGGGGGTAGGGAGCGAGAAATGGCCCCCCAGTCGGGAGTGGTCCCATAATTGAACTTGTCCCCCAGTAGAATATTGCTTAAGCCAGTAAAGTTTTGAATCACTGCTGTAGGGGTACAAACAGGGATCAAACAAGTAGAAAGTAAGGCCTCCATATCATAAGTTTCGGACAAACAAAAAGCTTCATTTTGTGTGATGCGAGCTAGCTGTATCCATATATTGTGTTTCATACGTTGATCAAGTGAATGTTCAGTCGAGAGGACAGCATCTGTTCTGAGGGAACCATAAATTGCCAGGATATACACCAAGACGAGGGATCCAGCAACCGAGGCACCTGTCTGTAGGAAGACGGCCCAGAGGGCTATAGCTATAAGTTGCACGGGGGACAACAACAAGCCACTAGCAGGTCCTCTATTCGTGGGAGTGACTGTGATAGTGGCTTCTGTCCCTAGGCCCATACCTATTCCTGGGGTCGTTCGGGTTCCTGTTTTCCCTTTAGCCACTCTTATTCCTCCATAGCATTGGACACCCCCTGTCCCATTACATCTTTGGTATATTGATCTAAAGTATTTTCCGTAAACACAGGTGGTGAGGTCGAATTCTGTGCATGACGCGGGCACCTCTGTCCAGCTCGATATTCCTCCCCCCTTTGTAAGGCATTGCCAACATGGCCCTTCTCCTAATGGTGTTGTATCCCGTTTGGGTCTTTTGGGTCTGTCCCCCGTGGCTTTCTTTATGACAGCGTCGAATTCTAATATCACAGACCTGATTACACATGTGCCCTTCCATCCTGCCTTTAGCTGGGAAACCTGGGTCACACGCGGCCATCCCCACACTAGGGGTGTCCCACATTCTAGAGTAATATGACTAAGCCCTCTCTGAGGTGCCTTGTCACACATTCCTTTGCGCATGATATATCCCACGAGGGGGCACACTATAGGGTTTGCTGGCTTTCTAACCTGGCAGGCTTCTTTCGCTATCCTGTCAAAAGCACCGGGGTTTTGGCAGGGATGAGGGAGAAGCCCATGCCAGCATTGTGGGGTGAACACAAGAGGTGGGAAACCCTCACATTCACTATCTCCTATTGCATAGGAATGGGTGATACCAGGCCGAGCCGCTGGCACATTCCATTTGCCCAAGTTCCTAATGCAAATGTTGGAGCAGTGTGCAAATGTGCATGACATTACCACCATTAGGCACATTAGCAGTTTTTCCATCCTTTCTTCTCCCGTGCGTTGAAAGCCAGCTTCCGGTGTGGCTTAGCAAGGGTCTTCGCTACCGAG
>JAOYMU010101101.1:0-12148 GCA_025802295.1 Psammodynastes pulverulentus | reverse complement strand
GAGGTGGCGTGGCTCAGCTGCGCATGCGCGCGCGCTGTCACGGAACCGGTGGCGCGCTATTCGGATTTCACCGCTGGTGTCGACCAAAACTGAATGCAGTATTCCAAGTGTGGCCTTACCAAGGCATGTTGTCCAATACTAAATCCAAACTGTAGGCCAGATCCTGGATGATGGTGTGCTGATATATTTAGCAAGTAGTGCAAAATATCATTTCTATTCTTGCAACATAAATATTCTTCTCATCAGGAGTTCTTTTTTGTGTGCCACCGGCCCAAAAACCTGTAGCTCTTTTCTCAGAAAAATGCATTTAAAAAATGCATTTAATTGCATGTAATAAAATACATAGGTATTGACTGCATTACAAATGAAAACCATTAGCCTTCAATGCACTTATAAGAATATCAAATCCAATCAAGTTTATCACAGTCAAAAACCAGAGACCAGAACAAATGGAAACATTCAAGGAATATCCAGTTAAAAATGCTAGAATAAAATAATAAATAACAGATAAATCTATATTAAAATCAGAAGTTGACATCCAATCAGTCAGTTACACATACACCTACTATATTATAATATCAATCGTTAAATTATGAGGCCCATAGTCATTAAATACGAGCATGCAAAAGAGTAATAATGTAAAAATGTTTGCGACATTAGTTTTGTAAAATGGCTATGGTGGATTAATCACATGTTTCTGGCAAATCCCCAGTGCTGCTGCACAGAAACTAGCCACCTGTTATCAGAATATTAAGAATAACAAACGATAAATGTGCTGTTTTATTAATATATTGTCAGTAACAACTCAATACTCTTTTGAAGGGTCTAATAATTTTAGATAGTGATATACAGTATATTGAAGTTAACTTTTAGGGATTATAAATTATTTTGTTGTCTAGGTCCATTGTTGAATGATAAGTTACATTTCAATTAGAATTTAGGGAAAATATAATATATATTTTTCAATCCAAGTTCATAGAAACTCTGAAATGTATCCACAGACCCCTAAATTATCTGTGGCCACCTGTTTACTCTAAAAGTGGCATTCTGTTTTTTGTCTCACACATTCTACACTACTAGTTCTTCATGCCAAATCACAGTCCAGCAGCTCCATCAGAGGGAGAGGCACCCCTCTTGCTTGTGTAGTACAGTGGTACCTCCGTATTCATCGTTAATTGTTCTTGGAGTTGCGACAAGTACCAAAAACAATGAGTACCAAATGTTTAGGGAGATTTTCAGTCATGCAGGTCATGGTTGTCCCATAGGTGCTTTTTCATCCAAGAAACTTCTTGGATGAGAAGCGAAACATCTTCAGAGAAAAATCAGAAAGTCCAATTGCCTCTTGAAAAAGCACATTTGGGACAAGGAGTGCAAACATTTTTTTTTCCCCGAAAGAAATCATGTAGTGAGTCACAAGGCAGAGGACACCGATACGTTCTAGCTTGTGTGTTGAGTACCGTACAAACCAGGACAAAATGTTCCTGTCAAAATACATTGAGTACCAAATTTGATGAGTTTCAAAGCAGTCTAGTACCAAGTTACCGCTATATATGTACAACATAATTCCTGACCTTTTTTAGTCAAAGAATATATTAAAATAATGCAAGAAGGCATACTTATTTAAAAAAATAAAATCTGATATCCACTATATTTTCCCTAAAGGGCAGAAAGAAACAAGTCTCCATGTTTCCAGTATCCATCCTGGAACCATAAGAGGCCTTAAGTTCATAGTTGTGGCTCCCAGCTGCAAAAAGTTTATCTTTTATTTGGATTCTTTCCCATGACCCACCCAGGAATGTTGCAACTCCATTCCTTACATTCCTATGGCTGTCATGAAGTGCATTTCATCATTTTTGAAAAGAAAGGCTATACAGGGCTATAAGTTACCGTATCCTCAAGTGTCCGTTGTAAAGAATTCCCATCCTTGTGAACGCGTGCGTGTTTTCAGCCACATGGTAGCTGCTATACTACAGCTCCTGGAATCACTCACCATTGCACACGATGACTTTTTGCTATTTGGGAATTCAGCAAATCTGGAAGGCTATAGGTTCCCAACCTCACTTAACTCTGCCCTTTTACATAAATGTTATTCTGCTCTACCAAGAAAGAATATTAAATCTAACTCACAGAAAATGAAAGAGTACATTGACCCAATCTCCTATGCGATGTGCTTTAAGATATTACATTTGGACTGCCTTTTTCTCAGCTGGGTTGCCTGGAATTAATTTTCTTAAATCGGTTCTTGCAGTTACTTTGGGAATTTTCACTCCGGGCTCTAGCCCTACATGAAGTAAGAATGAAAAAAACAGAAGGAAGATGAACAAAATGGTAGGATGACATCAACAACAGTAACGTAAGATTGGAGAGAGGAGACAAGATCAGGTCAGATATTCATGGAGAAGTAATTTAATAAATAAAAGTAATCTATTTCTTTCACAGGGAAATAATTGTCCCATAGCTTTCCCCCCCCCTTTTTGCTTGCACAGACCCAGCCTGTATCTCCACTCATCATATTATATTTGATTGAAGCAGTAACTAGGACACCGCAGGATGCTTCAGTAATTTACTGCCAGTAATTTACTGCCCAAATCTGCAGAATACAAAACACAGCTCCTGGGGAATAGTGCACAGTCTGAAAGTGCTGGTAGTAATGAAACATAGTATGTTGCATTGCAATAAAACCACTCCGCCCCACACAATAATTTAGCTGGACTGGAGAATTAAACCCTAACTTCAGAGACAATGTCCCTTTTGAGATTTTCCATGGCTGGTAAACTCCCTTTCCCCCAGGGGTGGGTTCCTACCGGTGCTGCTACCAGTTCGGTGATCGTGCACGTGTGAGCATGCACCCGCAGCCCCTATCGCGCATGCACATGCACCTACCGCCAATCAGCTGAGAGGAGAACAAAGATGGAAGTGGAGGGACGACCCTCCCTTCCTCCCATCCACTTTGTTCTTCTTTTATCCTCTCAGCTGATCGTTGGAGGGTTTTTTTGCTACCGGTTCAGCCGAACCGGGCCAAACCGGTAGCATACCACCACTGCTTCCCCCCCCCCCCCAAATCCACATTATTTTGCTTGCAAAAACCAACAAACCTTTAGCCTCCACCTGTAGCTTCTGAACTGAAACAATAATTTTCAGTATTTGAGATTACCAAGTACAACAGGCTGAAGTCCTGAAAAGACAGGACTCCGGGTCAGAAAAAATGAGTCCTGAGGTGTTACTGCACTTCAGAATGAAGACAGATTTTCTGTGTCATGGAAAAAGAGCACTTCCTGCAAATAAAATAAATAGTAGCACCATCCTGAAAGAGACATGCTAGACTTATCTAATCATCTTGTGAAGATTTTCTTTCATGCAAAGATTCTCACTCGTTCTCCATCAGATTCGCTTTTTATCTTCCGAACACAGCGCTCTTGATATGTGTCACTTCGTCTCCTAGAAATCCTAAAAACTCTGGCAATAAAAAAGGGCTCCTTCTGATATTCATGAGAGAGCCAATTTGATGTAGTGGTTTGGGCATTGTGGCATTGTGGCCACAAACCAGGAGACTGGGAATTCTAATCCCATTTTAGGCATGGAGTCAACTAGGTGACTTTGGGCCAGTCTCTCTCAGCCCAAGGAAGCAGGCAAGGGCAAAGCACTTCTGAGAAACCTTGCCAAGAAAGCTCCAGGAATTTGTCCAAGTAGTCTCTGAGAATCGGAGATGATCGCACGGAAGACAAAAGATAGGAGCAGAGAAAAATTGCACAGGTGTGTTCTACTCCAAAGTCACTATCACCCTCTTGTTCCAGGTAGTAATAAAAAACTCAAAGATGTCACAGAGGTCACTCATTTTGCTTGCACGTACTCCACAACATCTGTTATGAAAGATTTGAACCGCTATACTTTATAGGTTCAAGAAGATGCATCCTCGACTTAATGACTACAATTGAGCCCAAAATTTCTGTTGTTAAGTGAGACCGTTATCAATGAGTTTTGCCCCATTTTACAAACTTCCTTGCCACAATTGTTAAGTGAATCACTGTATGTGTTTAGTGGGTGACGAAGTTGTTAAGTGAATCGGGGTTCCCTGTTGACTTCGCTTGTCAGAAGGTTGCAAAGGGTGATCGCGTGACCCTGGGACACTGTAACCATCATAAATAAGAGCCAGTTACCAAGCATCCAAATTTTGATCACATGACCATGGGGATGCTGCAATGGTCATAAGTCATTTTTTTCAGTGACATTGTAACTTGAAACGGTCACTAAATGAATTACTGTAAATCAAAGAGTACCTATATTCATTTAATGAATTAAACAGGATTGTGCAGGAGGGAGTTGCTTGTTCTTTTAATTAGTGATAATACAGCTGTTTGGAAATGGTCACTTATGCAACTTCTGCCTCCATGAGAAGTCTGGTTTCTCAAGTCCAGCATACATCACCAAGCGGTACAAATACTTGCCAGTTCCTGCAAGGGCCACAACATTCTTTTTTTTGAGAGCAGCTAAAGAATTACCGTATTTTCCGGACTATAAGCCGCGACTTTTTTCCCATGTTTTGAACCCTGCGGCTTATACACCAGTGAGGCTTATCTATAGATTTTTCTTCGTTAACTGCCACCAGGGGGCGCAAAACCCTTTTTGTGTAATTATCTCATTTCACAACGTATATATCTGCGGCTTATAGTCCAGTGCAGCTTATATATGGAAAAATACAGTTTTCCTGTAAAATTCAGTGGGTGCGGCTTATATACCGGTGCGGCTTATAGTCCAGAAAATACGGTAATCTTTGCTGTAAATAATTCATATTCTCAGCTACTATCATGTAATCTTCTGCATATACATACCTATTGCTATATATTCTACTTCCATAAATACATTGAAGAACCACCCTTGTCTTACTCATTGCTCAGTGTTAAATAACTATTCATCAGGGATTCCATGTATTTTCATGCATGATTACTTCCATCTTATATATTATCTCATTCAGCAAGCAGCCTTCACATTCCATAAATCAAGACTATTCACTTCATATTACACTTTCTTTGAATCAGCACATTTACAATTAGCTTTCTTTCCTATATTTATACATTTTTCAATAACTTGCTAAAGAACAGTCTTTAGAATTCAGGAAGCCTCTTGTATTGTTTCTTATAGAACTACTGTAATTACAATATGTGGGAGAGGTATCCTTTTTTTAAATCAGATGTTAAACATAATTTATGTGTTCAAAATATTGAAGAACACAACAGAAGTAAATATATTGCTTGTGGATTACTAGAAATAAACTGATATAAATGAGGCAGGATATATATACCGGTAATTCATTCTAAGGATTCAAATGATTTAACATAAATTAAGAATTTTTAAAATGGTCCTAAAATTAAACCTAAATTATTAAAAGCACTTAGACTTATATACCACTTCACAATGCTTCACAGCCCTAAGTGGTTTACAGAGTCAGCATATTGCCCCCAACAATCTGAGTCCTCATTTTACCAACCTGGGAGAGGTGAAAGGCTGACTCAACCTTGAGCCAATGGGGATTGAACTCTGGCAGTACATAAAATTAACCTACAATACTGCATTTTAATCACTGTGCCACCACAGCTCTTAATTAATACAATCTCCTCAAAGGCCATATCCCTTTATTCTTTATCATAAAAAAGTTTTATTTATTTTTTCTTTATCATAAAAAAGTTTTATTTCATAAAAAAGTTTTATTGTATAAAAAAGTTTTATTCATATCCCTTTATTCTTATTCTTTTCATCTCAGAAGAAAAAGAAAACTAATTAGGTAATATAAAATCAACTATTTAATATGTCTCTTTTGGCCAAACAACTCATCTTAATCACTCTGATTCACAAAATAAATTGTGCTGAAAAAAAATTAAAATATTCTTGCAGAAGAACATGTTGAATGTGTTTGATGTTCTCTTACCAAACAAAGTTGCTATAAAATAAGCACATATTCTTTCATTCTGAACAAACAATGGGATGACTCTTGTTGCATGCTGAGCCAGAACATCTCGGAGACAAGAGACCACGTGCTTCTTGCGTATTAGCTAAACGTTAGCAAGGGAAAATTACAAAAATTGTTAAGAGGAAATATAAGAACATTTTCATTCTCCTGTAAGCCTATGTTCTTACTTTATGAGCCCAAAACTGTTGATTTCCTTTGAATGGATCAAAAGTAATGAAAACTTTAGAATTTCCCCCCTATTTTCTGCCTAACTTCCCCATTTTATATTCAACACAATCTTTGCACATAGCAATCAATCGTATAATCTAGTAATCTCAACTAAAAAGATTTTATATACTTTAGATGGCTATTTGATAAAGGATGTCCTAATAAACTTCTCTCACAAGGCCTAGGGCTGAAATGAAGGTAGAGTCATGGAGACATGACAAAAAAACGATATTGTCAAGTCAAATTTGTACCCTAATCGTTTTAAGTGGGGAAAATCTCAATGAATGTCATAAAAAGCCAAATATATATGTGTGTGTGTGTGTGTGTGTGTGTGTGTGTGTGTGTGTGTGTCACTGAAAATAGTGACTTATGACCATTTTTCACACTTACAACCGTAGCAACATTCCCATGTTCACGTGATTCAGACACTTGGCAACTGGCTCATATTTATGATAACTGCAGTGTCCTGAGGTCATATGATCCTCTTTTGCAATGTCCTGAGGTCATGTGATAATCTTTTACTAGATTCACTTAACAACTAGGTTACTTCACTTAACATCTGTGGCAAGAAGAAATATCATAAAATGGGATAAAATTCACTTAACAACTATCTTGCTTAGCAACAGAAATTTTGGGCACAGTTGTGGTTGTAAATTGGGGACTACCTGTATTCATTTTAATTTCTAAAATGAGTATATTCTAAATTCCCCTTTTTAAATCCAATTGAGGAAAACAACTAAGAGCAAAAGTCCATCAAGTGTACAAAAGATCAACTGTGGCTATATTAATTGCTCTAATAACTGTTTATTATTTATAAATTATTATTAACTGTTTAATTATTAAACTGTTGTTTAATATTTGTATTAAATACAGTAGCAGTTTCAGAAAAGTTTATTAAGGAACAGAGAGCATACAAACTTAAAAGCTGGATTACACATAATGCAAAATATAAGATATTCTCATATTTAATGCAAGAAGTGAATCCCAAGGAAAATAGTACTTAACAAGTAAACATGATTAGGACTGTGCTGTAAAATATATCTGGGTATATTTGAGAATAATTTGGGCTTTTTAATTTCTCATACAGTATGAAAACTATATTATCATTACCACCTGCCATTTCCACCCTGAGCTATGAGGCACAATAATTTCCATACACCAAAAGACCTGCAAGGATTATTTTATTACAATTTCTTCTCTCTCATCTCATTCAAAAAGGACCATTTTATTGCCAAAGTTGGTAGAGGAAGCAAGTAAATAGTTACACATGCTGGTTTTGTTATATATTTTATTTTTACAGTTTGTAATGTTGCTATTCCAAAGAGAACATATTTGTTCCCCAATTTATGGACTTCATAACTAAAAAACGCCCGACTAAAAAATTGACCATTCACACACAAACACACACGTACATCCAAACCAGTCCACTGCTTCCACATGAAGCTGATTCTCTGAGCTCAGAACGGGAAAGAGGAATTGTGAACTATCGCGGGGTAATAGTGAGGACACAAAACGGGGGGCGTTATTCAGCCTTCCGAAGAGTGCCGCGGCTCAAAGGTGGCGCGCTGGGGCACCTACCGAGACCCCGTCCTCCTTCAGCATCTCAATGGCGCAGGCCAAGCAGAACGGCGAAGGCAAAAACTCCAGCAGCCAGTGAGGGTCGTGCCGCGAGTGCAACCGCTCGCAGACTAAAGGCTCTGAGGCGAAGCCTGCCATCTCGCCGCCTCACATGCTCTTCCACACACAGTGGCAACTGCAAAGAAGATGGGACAAATCTGGCGGGATAGTTTGACGCAAGCGCGTTGCAAAACCTGTTGCTTGGGCGATCCCGATGACAGCGCCCGAAGGGCTCGCTGCCAGGGGGAGCTTGCTTTCAGTACTAGCTCTTTATTACGGTGGCTGTTTCTCCATCAGTAGCTCAGCCTGATGTTTGACTGGATTTGTGTTGATTTCTTAGGTATTAAGGGTCTTCTTCCCCTTGTACGAAGTGGTACTATCCATCAATCCTTGAATCCGTAATAATGAAATTGCTGTCACAATGCGAATCCTTCTACTGCTTCTGTTCCAAGTCACACAGCAGTCATACCCGATTTCCAAGATGAGAGATAATAAAGCCTAAATACACGTTGAGGATCCTTTTGACCTAGGTTAGAATAAGTAGGGAAATACTACTTTAATGACAAGCTTTTCTCCCTAATGAGCTGATGATAAGATGAAGTTAACATCATGGGACCATAGCAGGTACAAAGACACAATAGGACTATAATTAAAAGCTTTATTTTAACCCAATATACAGGATTTCATTTAAGAGATATATTTTTAATGTTTTTATTTTTCAATATATGCATTAATTAAATATCAAAGGTTTGCATAATGTAGCATAATTCTAAAGCATGTTTACTCAAATCCAGTGTGCTTCACGTGTTCAACAAGCCTCTCTAAATGCCTTGTGCTGCAATTCTAATGACAGATAGTTGTATCACTTGACTATTATTTTTATCAAATATTCTTGTTTGTTTCAGCCAATGAGCACTGTTTGTAGAGGAAAGAAAAGTGTGCTATAAATTAAAACCTCAGTCCAGGTTTCATCACTTTGATAATTTTAGGTATGTGAAACTTCAATTTGCAAATGGTCCACACTTCGGCAACAATACCACATTCTCCGGGATTCATTCACTTAATAACCCATGCACAAGACTATATTGACAAAAAACTAAAGATTATGCTACTTGTATAATCAGATGGTAGAGATATCACATTATGGGACACAAGTTTTTAATTGCTTCAATTATTTAATGAGTTACCCTCAGTACAGTGTACTTGTTTAATTTCTGACAGTTGCAAAGAACTGAGAGGTTAAAAAAACCCTATAATTGCTATCAGAATATGTCATGGATAATTTCTGTTTGTCACATACAGAAAATTTTGATGAATGGATTTAGATCCAGCCCACATTCACCCAGTTTCTTTTTAAGCCCAGCTTCCCACAGCAGGGAAGAACGGCTAAGTTGTCGTGTCACTTTTAACTCATTAAAAAAACAGCATATTTTTATTGCTGCTGAAACTAGATGATATAATTAATAGTTCTGTATTAATGACAACTGCTAATGAGTGAACGTGGAAACGTCACCGTGAGGGAATCTGAACACGACCACTATCTTAGGTCGAATCTCCTTCTCTACATAAGTTTTCTGTAATAACCAGTGAAAGCTAGAGGTCGCACTTGTGGGAGCCGAGAAATCTTCGCGGTCTGCATCATATTTCCTGCAGGAGGGCCGCTCTTTTTTAACGTCACTTCCGGGAGCGCCTCTATCG
The DNA here is from genome assembly GCA_025802295.1 of Psammodynastes pulverulentus. Lineage (NCBI taxonomy): Eukaryota > Metazoa > Chordata > Lepidosauria > Squamata > Psammodynastidae > Psammodynastes > Psammodynastes pulverulentus. The sequence continues at coordinate 2,661 of JAOYMU010101101.1, read as the reverse complement.
TATGTATCCGTGCATTTCACGTTTTTCCTCCGTGAAGCTTTCGGGCCGAGAGGATCCAGAGCAGAATCTCCGGGTGAAGTTTCTACTTAGCAGAAATGGTGAGTGGGCCGGATCCAGACGTTGCGGAAAGCGAAGGCGCTAACTTGTCGGTGAAAAAGCCGAAACTGATAGCGCTTTGGCAGCGTAGTTGAGAGCGCGAGCCGAGGAGACCACGAGGAGGACGCTTACGCCGGCACATTCAGCCTCAGTTTCCATACAGGCACCGATGAAATCACGTGCTGAGCAAGATGCTTTGCGTGCAGCACCCGGCGCCTTCCTCTGTTGCTTTTTAATTTCTGTGCTCATTGGAATAATCCTTGTCTATTTTTGCTATCATGCGGAAGTTGGAATATTAAATGTCATACTACGAGTATCACTGCTTTTGGGATTTTTTATTTTTATCCGGTCCTTGTGCTATTGAATATGAAATGCATAATAGGTTGGCCTACTTTGTTCTCCTAACAGTTTTCTCTGGAAATAACCAAGTGTTTGTAGCAGGACTCAAGAGAAATCGATTTCCTTCATGGCTGTGGAAATATTTAAATCCAGCCCTTTTCACTCCAGAACAGCCGTTTTGTTTTTGTCTTATCTGTAGATACTAGATCAAAGTCGGTACTGAAGAATGGGAGCTAGTACATTTTGGCAGTATTTATTCATGTTTATGAAATTTGTCTACTGCTTAAAATAAAAAGGACTTTAGGAGGTTGCAGAACTTAAATATAAACGCAAGTCAATATATTAAAGTGGCAATCCAATTAAGGCCTGGTTTAAGTTTTTGTTGAAAGTAACATAGTAAACTTATTAAATAAGATGTCTCTGGTACAATTAATCTTTGAAGATCGGAAACAGCGGTTGTCACCTGCTTGTGGAAACCAGGATGGGGGGGGGTCTTCTCATGAGGAGGTGGAAAATGCCTGCTGCTGGGCCCTCCTGGGGGAGGGGGGGGAGGGACTCTTGGCAGGTCCTCCTCCCTAGTGATTCTGATAGGGATCACCTCCCAGCAGTTTCTTCTGATTCTAAGGCCCAAAGCTGTAGGTCATAACTCACCTTGTATTGCATTTGGAAATATTTAGTAATAAGTGCAGCTTCTGTAATAAGGTGTAACATGACACTTATGACTGGCCACTGACAAGCTGAAGTTTGGGGAAATCTTCCAAGGGCATCCTGTGTTCAGTGCATGATAGTAGTCTAAATCTAGAGATGACAAGCACGAGTGACTATTTTCAGGATATCTTACCATTGTCTCCAACTGTTTGAATATGTTATAGTGAAAAAAAAAATGGAAAGTTTTTCAAAGTGACTTGGATTGCTAATGAAAGGGAATTAACAAATACAACAGTTCTGGTAATGGAAAGATAATTACTTCAACTGGCGCTAATAGAGTTATGTTCCTTAAAATAGATAGCAGGCCGTTGAGGAAGAAATATTATTTTCTATAACTTAATTTCTGATATTTTTCTACAGACTGAGGCAGAAGTAAATCCAAAAGCTTACCCTCTTGCTGATGCTCAGCTCACCAAGACATTACTAGATCTCGTACAGCAGTCTTGTAACTACAAACAGTTACGCAAAGGAGCCAACGAAGGTGAAATCTGATTGAACCTTTTTATCAAAATGTTATTATATGGATATTGGGGTGGGGGATGTTGTATCCTTTCAAATACTTTGCCCAAAGTAATAAAAACATTTTAAATAATTTGCCCAGGGGCAAAAGAAACTTAATTCAGGATTCAATGTGTTTGAAGATAGTAATAAGAATTTAGCAAGCTGCAAGAATTTAACAGCTAAACCAAATAAAAGTTGACAATGGATTAGATCCGATCAATCAAATTGGCAGCCCGCAGGCCGGATGCGTCACATGCAGGCAACGCCGATCCCAGCTCCCCAAAGGCAAAAAAGTCACAATATGTCACGTGACGTGATCGAGTTTGACACCCATGGATTAGATAATATATTGCACTTAGTAAGCAGAAAGAAAATAGAAGAGGGACAGCTCTACCAGTTATTACCAGAGGTAGGTCAAGAAGATGGTTACAGGAAGTCAGTCTGACCCTTAACTAAATCTATCCTTAAACATATTGATGCTCCTTCTTAGTGGTAGCCTATTACTGGTATTTCCTCAAATTTGCTGAACAAAAGTAATTGGGATCAGACAGCCACATTGAAAATAAGTAAAAATAAAATGAATAAATTAAACTTGGAAGACAGAGCATTTACAGTAATATCAGTATTTGCTTTTATTGTTAAAGAAGTCCCCAAATGGAAAGTATTTGGAATGCTGCATAATATACTGATTTGTATTATGTCCTTTCTAAGGTAGGTTAATTTTCCAAAGGCATTTAACTTGCCATGTATCTAGGTGAGAACTTGTACTCATACGCTGAAGCCTTCAGAAAGAGATGCAGCTAGATATCCAATTCATTGATTTGCAAGTAGTAATCTATTTCTTCAGCGATATAACCACTTTAGCAATAGCAATAGCACTTTAGATTTATATACCGCTTTATAGTGCTTTTTACAGCTCTAAGCGGTTCACAGAATCAGAATCAGCATATTACCCTCACAATCTGGGTCCTCATTTTACCCACCTCGGAAGGATGGAAGGCTGAGTCAACCTTGAGC
>JAOYMU010101043.1:0-12183 GCA_025802295.1 Psammodynastes pulverulentus | reverse complement strand
AGACACACCCACCAAGACACACCCACCCAGTCACATGAACACCAAGACACGCCCACAGAACCATGCCCATGGAGCCACGCCCAAGGAGCCTCTTGGGAAAAAATTCACATTTCATGCCTGAGTTTCAGGTTATGCCTCCCTGCCTCCACATTCTTGATTTTTCTTAATATTGAAAATACTATCTTCTGGAACCTTAGTCACACCCTTAATATATTTAAAGGTTTCAATCATGTCCCCCCAGGATACATATATTCAGTTCCTCCAATTTCTCCTGATACATTTTGTCATTTGGACATGGCACCAATTTGATGCCTGTATCTGGACACACTGAATCTCCACTGATCTCGTATATATGAGATCTCCAGAACTAAACACAGAATTCCAAATGGGGTCTGATTAACAGCGAATACAGTGGGATTATGGCCTCCTCTAGAAGCTAACCCACCTTCTTTTACACCCAAGCAGCAATAATACATATCTCATTTTCTGTTTCCTTTCTTAATTCATCCAAAGTTATCTTCTCTGCATGTTCTTTTCTCAGCTTTTCCCCATAGAGCCATCTTCTGCAATCAGTGCTTCACTTTCTTTTTCTGAAGCTTGTTGTAGCCACTTATACTAGTCCTATAATCAGTTTAGAGTATTGACTCTTATCTCTGTATTAGAGCTGTGTTGGAGCAGTGGTTAGAATGCACTATTGCAGGTTACTTCTGCTGATTGCTGACTGCAAACAGTTTGGCAGTTCGAGTCTCAGTGGCTGATGGTTGACTCAGCCTTCCATCTTTCTGAGGTTGGTAAAACAAGGACCCAGATTGTTGGGAGCAATATGCTGACTTTGTAAACTACTTACAGAGGGCTGTATACTTAATAGAATAACAGAGTTGGAAGGGACCTTGGAGGTCTTCTAGTCCAACCCCTATACAGGAAATCCTATACCATTTCACACAAATGGTTATCCAATCTCTTCTTTAAAACTTCCACTGTTGGAACATTTACAACTTCTGGAGACAAGTTGTTCCACTGATTAATTGTTCTAACTCTCAGGAAATTTCTCCTTAGTTCTAAGTTGCTTCTCTGTTTGATTAGTTTCCACCCATTGCTTCTTTTTCTACCCTCAGGTGCTTTGGAGAATAGCTTGACTCCCTCTTCTTACTGGCAGCCCCTGAGATATTGGAACATTGCTATCATGTCACCCCTAGTCCTTCTTTTCATCAAAACAACCATTCTTTATATGTTTTCGCCTCCAGTCTCCTAATCATCTTTGTTGCTCTTCTCTGCACTCATTGTAGAGTCTGTAAAGCAATGTGAAGTGGTATACAAGTCTAAGTGCTATTGCTATTAGCCTATTAACTGCTTTAGGTGCTTAAAATCTCTAAATTATTAATTATGTTGAAAAGTCTTCTGCATTTCTAGCCTAACATATTTTAGTAATCTAGATTCATTGGTTATTAATTTTAGTTCCATTTTTTTTACTTTCAAAATGTGCAATACATACTATATATTAGTGCTAGGAAGGGTCCAGTTTATTGGTTCATCTATAGAGTTGAAGTCATAGTGCTGTTCAGCAGCAACTTCCAAATCCACAAGAAGGAGGGTGGTGCTACTCAGGTCTTATCTGACCAGTATGATTTTGTGAATCATTGTATAAACCATGAATTGTGAATCATTGTACAAACCATGAGTGTTTCATGATTATCATTGATTAGGGTAATCAATTGGTATTTGGAGATAAATTTAATTATGTTTAATATTCCAAGAATTTTTTTTCAATGACTTTCAGACACAGAGGAGCACATACAATCATTTGTAAAACCTGATAATTTTAATAAGAACAATTGTTTGAAAGCATTCAAAGCAGCAAGGACTTATCTCATGTTATTTAAAGGTTCTATATAATCCAGATTCCATCAGGCAATCATGTAGAAGAGGATGGTTTTTCCATGTCATGATCAGAAGCCTTTCCCTTAGCTGTTGGAAAAATGATTGGAAATAATTTAAAATATATTGATATGATGCAATCATTCTTTATTTTTAATGCAGATATACGTACAAAATATCATACAACCTTTTTACATTGTTTCTATGAATGGATCCAAAAACTCCTAATCCATCAGGGTTGGTTTATGAAGTCACCTTATTCCTTTTTCTGCGGCTTCAAGTTCACTTGTTAAATCTTATGGCACATTGTCCCTCCATTCCACTCATAGTTTTATATGGGCAGTAAAGAGGCAATAAATCCATTTTTCTTCCAGTGTTAATGTAATGGAAGTTCACATTCTCATCATTTTTCTTCTTCATCCAAATGCTTCCTTCTCTTATAATATTATCATTCCTATTAAATCATGCCAGCAATATCTGAAAATATTTCAGATTTCCTTTCCATTCATCAATGTTTTAAGTACACTCAAACCATTGTCACAGTGCTTCCTTTCAGAGGCAATTTCTCATGGGGTGAGAAATTGGTGTATGTGTATGTCTCTCTATGTGTGTGTTTGTTTGGTTCTCAGTCAGATTTATCTCTAGAGTCAGAAAGCAAAGGACTTGAGGATGGGGAGTGGAGGGATATTCAGTCCCAAGTCTAAAAATCCTGGGAATATTGTTACCCTGTTAAGAGTTGCCCAAAGCTACACTTATGACATCCCAGCAAAAGAGGCACCCACTCATTCAATGAAGTTATCTAAACTGAAGAGGCCTTCACAAGTTCAATGTCTGATGCAACATGATTTAAATTTGCATGGAAGGCAATGCTCATCTGGTGGACACACAAAGGGTTGCTTAGTGTAGTTCAGTAGATGCTTCTGTTACATGGATTTTGAACTATGGATTTTGAACTATGGTGCTGGAGAAGTCTCCTGCAAGTCCCTTGGACTGCAAGGTGATCAAACTGATAAGTCCTTGAGATCAACCCTGACTGCTCTTAAGAAGGCCAGATCCTGAAGATGAAACTCAAATACTGTGGCCACCTAATGAGAAGGAAGGACTCATTGGAGAAGAGCCTAATGCTGGGAAAGATTGAGGGCAATAGAAGAAGGGGACGACAAAGAATGAGGTGGCTGGATGGAGTCACTGAAGCAGTATGCATGGACTTAAATAGACTCCAGAAGATGGTAGAGAACAGGAAGGCCTGGAGGAGCATTGTCCATTGGGTCGTGATGGGTCAGGCTCAACTTCGCAACTAACAGCAAAATCCAAGAAAGTTGAGCTTATTTTAGCCACTTGCTTGGTGAATTTGATACTGAAGAGGTATATGTTTCTGAAGAGAATGTGCATGGACATAACATGGAAAAAATTGTCTGATCCTAATTACTGTATGAGACAATATAAAATAAATGCTATGAATATTTCAATTTCTGCATCTTACGCTTTGCAGCAAGGCTGCTTGACGTGACAAAGTCCTATCTTCTTTTCAGGGGCAGCACATGACTTTCTGCAAACGCCTTTACTTTTAATGCATGCTCTCGAATCCATTATCTTATCTGCTTCCCCTGGAGAAGGAAGAGAAAGAGAAGCTAATCATACCCTTTTCAAAATTTGTAGATCTGAATTCCTAGGAAAAGTATAGTGACTAAAATGTATTGTTTTAGGAAGAAAACTTACAGAAAAGAGCTACTTAGTAAAAAATAAAAAATAGAACATGTAATTTTTTTTCACACAATATTTTAAATATTCGATGCTTTAAGAAGTTGGTTATTTATTTAATTTCTGGTTTAAAACATTTGAGTATTGCTTCCCGGTCTTCAAAAAGTATACAGAAAACTTCCAAGAATATAGTAGATTAAAGCAGTTTATAAAACAAACCCTAAAGTATTGAATAAAGCATGCAAAATAAAGTATCTGATTTCTTGTTTAGTTTGGTAGGTCTATTTGGATTAAATAAATGTTTGTTTCTGAAATGCCTGATGCTTCAACATGAATAATATAAAAGTTTCATCAGAATTGACTTACCCAGATCAGAAAGAATCACAAAGGTGAGGAAAAAGAGAACACACCAAGCTTTCATGGTTATGGCAAGTTCAGGCAGCTGATTAACTCTTCTCTAGTCCAGTCGCCAAAAGAAACCTAGAAAGTATGTTGCATTCCATCTCTTAAATACATCATGGGATGTACATTTCATTACAAATGCAAATATTAATGACAGCAAGACAGAGGAATAATTGGATTGGTTGTTTCTTTCTCTGTATCTTGATGTTAATTAGAAGAGGTGGTTATTTTCCTTAAATGGCCAGTTTCCATGGTTGGAGATGCTTATTGGCTTATTTCTGCTGTTAAAAAAAGAGTGGTTTAATAGTCAAGTAAATCTTTTACCCAATAATATCCGTAAGCCAGCTGTTAGTTATCCTGGATAAAGATTATCTGATTACTTTTCTGACCAGGATACCTATCATGACCAGGATATTTCCCAATTGGATTATGGTATCCATTGTAAGGGAGTTTCCACTGAAGAGTATTTCCATTCTTTAGTTTGTTAATAAGATCTCTGGAAGATCGAATGTTAAAACTGACTGCAATATAAAGAGGAAAGAAATCAACACTTATATCACATTGGTTTCTGTTTCATTGATGTGCATAAAATACTGATACTTCATTTCAAAGTCTTAAACAATTATTTTTTAAATACAACCAGAATTGCTCACAGTTGTGTTTATAAATGACTTTAACTGTTCTCTTGTATGTGGTATCCTAGGCAAAGGGAGAGAAAATTAATTGGACCAGCTCTCATGTGTTATTTTTTTGGTTCTAAAACCACCATGAATTCCCTTCCCTTCCCTTCCCTTCCCTTTCCTTCCCTTCCCTTCCCTTCCATTTCCTTCCCCTCCCTTCCCTCTTTTGTATAAGGAACATGGCTTATTATTTCTTTTTCATTTTGAGACGTGAAAGATAGTGGAATAGTTTGTGTTCCAAAGATGTCTTTTTCCTTGGCCCCCTACAGCACCTCATTCATGTCCATGTCTCTGTAGCTTTTATTAAACATGACTCCTTCTCTTCCATGCCATTTCAACACCAAGAACCACATATAAGAATTGTTTGTTACTGAAATGAGCATCTTTATTAATGATAATGGTGAAAAGATATGTATTGGCATTTATCTTTGCCAGTACATATGTTTTTCCATTATCATTCATAAGGATGTTTAATGTGAAATTGAAATCATTTCATGATGTCTTAGTTGCCTGCTACCCGTGAGATCTATTCACTTTTATATATTTGGAAAACATAAGAGAAAAACAACTGTATTATGTAAAAGCATGGGAGGGTGGTATACAATTTATTTACGTTTTGCATGGACAGACTGATAGAATAATATCTGATGTTCTAAGATTTCCATTCAAGGACATCCATGGGGGAGAAGAAGAGGTGGGAATTTGATGAAACATGCATTACTATCTGCAATGCAAACTTAGAGAGTAAGGAAGCTTCTGACATGATATAGGTTTTGTTGATTTGCTGAAAACTTGTACCTACCTGTTGTACTTTAATATGGGACATTGTAAGGATGTATTTTGTCCTCTGTCACTGTGAGGGTATACTAACTGGGTCCCAGTCTTCCTTGCTTATACTCTCTATTTAAGTGTGGTAGAGAACTGAAGAGGATTACAGGTCACCCTGAGGAAAAACTGTGAGGAACTGGAGTAGACACAGTGTGGCATTCAAACATTTCCCAAGTATACTGTCTATATTGGTTTCATACTTTCAGGTATAAAATGAGGATTATGATCAAGAAACAGTTTTTCTGTGTTGTAACAATTTATTAGAATCACTTATTACTTATCATAAGAGACAAGCTCAGTATTATGGCTTCCAAATATCCATGGCTAGGAAGATAGAGAAGGATTGTCTCTGTTTTGTTTCTGAAAACTTTTGGGCCCCTTTTGGAAAAGGGCTATTAGATCACCACTGCCTTTAATAGAGCAATTTTATATTTTCATTTATTCATTCTGAAGTGCCAAGCAGCCAAATAAACTTAATGGGGATGGTTATGGTTTTGGAAGGATCTGAAACACTATAGAGGGTAATAATCTGGAAAGAACAATGTGAGCATCCATAAATTTTGAACAGTAAGCTCTAGAATAGAAGTAGTTCCTTTATACTTCTTTTATACATAAAAATGAAATTTTGATAAAAATTTGATAAAATAAATAAATAAATAAATGTAACACTCCTATCTAGTCCTTCTTTACTCTAGACTAGCCAAACCCAAATCCTGCAACTGTTTTTCATATGGGTTAATCTCCAGGCATTTAATCATTTTAGCTGCTCTTCTTTGGACTTTTTCCAATGTCTCAACATCTTTTTTGTAATTTGTTGACCAAAACTAGATGCAGTATTTCAGGTATGGTCTTTACTAAGGCTTTATAAAGTGGTACTAATGCTTCATGTGGTTTTGATTCTATACTTCTGTTTATATAAGCAAGGATTGTATTAACTTTTTGGGCTGCTTGTGCACACAGCTGACTTTTAAGTGATTGTCCATTAGGATTCCAAGATCCCTCTCACAATTACTGTTTTTGAGCCAGGTTTTGCCTAATCTGTACTTGTACCTTTGGTTTTTCCTGCCCAGATGTAAAACCTGGCTTTTTTCCACATTAAATTTCATTTTGTTGGAGAGGGCCCAAGTTCAAGTCTGTCAAGTTCTTTTTGGATCCTGAGCTTGTCTTCTGGGGTGTTGGCTATTCCTGTCATCTTAGTGTCATCTGCAAATTTTATGAGTTTTATTCCCTCGTCTAAGTCATTTATGAAGATATTGAAGAATTCTGGCTCAAAGACGGAATCTTTTGGCACCCCACTGCTTACCTCCCTCCATGTAGATGTAGTACCATTAAGGACTACAGGTAATCCCCACCTTATGACAGTTCACTTAGAGACCATTCAAAGTTACGGCCGAACTCCACCCAAGTATTTATGACACGGTCCCAAAATTACAAATGTTGCAGCATAATGGCAGTCATTCACACTTACAAATGGCCGCAGAGACTCTGCAATATTCATCCTGCCTATTCTCCCCCACTCCCTGCCGGGTCTCTAAAGTCTTCCTTTGGACACCCTCCTCACAAAAATCCAAAAAGCTTCCTGTTTCTTGGCCACTTCATGCTTCAGGCCTGCAGTGCATTTGCAGAGAAAGGAGGCCTGAAGTACTGCAAGAGCACATGAGATCAGTCCCTATTCCTCCTGGCCTCTATTCTTGTCAGCAAAGTCCTCCTCAGGCCCCTTGCCAACAAGAATGGAAGCCAGGGAGACTGTGTGCGTCCTTCTGGGCCTCCGTTCTCATCAGCAAAGGTCTCCTCAGGCCCTTTGCTGACAAGAACGGAGGCCCAAAGGGGTGCAAGCAGCCATCTGGGCCTCTGTTCTCATTGCAAAGGACCTGAAGAGGACTTTACTGAAGAAAATGGAGGTCAGAAGGGAACATCTCGCTACTCCATCACAAAACACACTCATAAATTCACACTCACAGTTCCCCCACTCCACTGCTCTCAAATCCTAGTCTATCATAGGATGTTGCTATAAGACCATTATTTCCTAATAATTTCAAGTTAAGTAATGGAAGTACATTGGAAATTGGTGAACTCTTGAAGACTGCCAGATAATATTAATTACTAAGTTCCTTAAATAGACATTAGTCATTAGGAAACATTTTCTGGGACACAATTGGAAACTCACAGCAGTTTAACAAGCACAGTTGCTTCCTTTTCTTTGCTGAGCACCCTTCAAAATAATTGTGTTTTTCCTTAAACCCATCAACGGCTTAGCTTTTAAAATACACAAACAATTGATTGTTTGGTTTAAAGATTCAGAGATTATTCCAACTGTACTCATCCACATAAAATATTTAGAAAGGAAGAAAGGTTGAAATTAGCAAGTTTCCTGTTTCCCCTTCCCTTCTGCAAAAGACCAGATGGTTTGCTGAGTGCTGTAGGTGAAGGGGCACAGTGAGTCAGCTATTTCTTTGCTTTTGCTTTTTTTTATTTTAAGGAATAGGATGATGGAAAGATTTTCTATTGTTCCAAGAACATCTCATTTAGCATATCATTTCTAGATATTCTAAAGGAGGCTTCTAATGCAATGCTGACTCACCTCCATTCCAGTCACTGATTTAGCCGGCAACTGTTCCAGAAAAAAATCTAATTATAACATGGATAGGCTGCTCTTGGTTGCCCCTCACTGATATCAAGGTCCTCATAAATTTCATGCAGAAATTAAGGCTTAGTGTATTTCCAAATTGCTCTTGGGCATATTGCTCATATACATAAATACAGTATATGGGAAAGAGGAGATTGGAAGGTATGCAATTTATTTTATTTCCTTATAGTCTAGAATAGTTAGGACTGAAATCCTGTTTTAGTTCAGGATTTGCAGCATATTGGAGTAAAATACTTATCGCCTTCTTATATTCTTCTATTGATCAGCTAGAGGAAGAGCTCTTACTAGTTCAAGGTCTTCCCAGTTTTTTGCATTCTGAAGTTAAGTGTAGCAAAGTTGGTCATATATTTTCCTCACAAACCTTTTTCCCAAGGATGTGATTGGAAGATTGTGGTTTGGAAAGTTTATCAGAAAACATATCCTAGTCATGTTGGCTATAGCTGATAATTGCAGCCAGCATCCAAGAAGCTTATTATTTCCTCAGTGATCTGTTCGTCTAATAGCCCATCTAAACTGGTTCAGCATAAAAGCTAAATGGAGCAAGTAGGTACACAGGCTTCTGAACAGGTTAGGCTAAGAGTAATTGGTCCCATCCCACCCATTCCACAGGTCATATATCTCAAACCATTAATTTGGTCCCATGTGAAATTATCTTTAGGATTAGAGCAGCCTTTCATCCCATTCTCCAGTATAAGTTATGACTCACTGAACAATTATGAGGAAAAGAAGTAATGATTTTTGAATGAAGTAGAGTGCACTAGTCTGAAAACAACGGGAACATTGTGCATGGGATCACTATCTTCTTGGACAAATAAGGTCTGAAAGGCAAGATGTTGCCTTGTGAAGGAAAGAAAATGCTACAATTCCATGGTACTTTCTATTATATTCTAAATGAGCCATTGCAATATTTCTTGACAATCACATACACAGTATCTGCAGCTAAAGAAGGAATTAGGTTAAATTACCTTTGACCAATGTCAAGGCCTTCCAACTTTGCTGATTCAAAAATCAGCACCCACCAACACAAAATAGGAATCAACAATCACACAGACAAATGAAAAGAGGAATGAACTTTAAGGAGAATCCATAATTAAGCTGCATGGTGATTTTATTTTCTTCAGCTCCCATTCTAAGATATATAGTAGCATTCTGATTTTCTTGTCTACCTTGCTGCCTTAAAGAATATGCTTAATGTTTACATTAATCCCTTATACTTTTCCTCAACTTTAAATTCTGCCAGTCAATTTATTTGTTTACAAAGAGGCATCCTTCATTACAACAAAGTCTTCCTTGTATTCAACTAAAAAGTAAATGAGCATATTTTTTAACATAAAAAGAGGGTAGCTGTTAAAGGTTGTAATAATTTCTTACAATTTGCAATTTCATTCCGTTCTAATGAACAACAAAAAGGTGGTGGTCATGAGTTTATTATTATTATTTCCATTGACAGATGACAAGAAGGTATTGCCCTGTTTTCTCCTGATTCATTCAGCAGAACTGGAAAGAGTCAGGACCTCAACCTCAAGAGTGACTCAAAGACAGATTGCCCCTTTTAACATTGAAGATCTGATTGACTGAAGTGAGTTGAGGATTCATTGCACAGCCATTACATCCAGGCCTCCCTTTCAAAAAAAATCCCTTGTGATTTATCTAGGGCACTGTGAGCTTGTGAACTATACTGTATATGTCCATGAATTTTATGAATTTCATGTTCATGGATTTACTTTTTTCCAGGACAGTTGATAAAAGAGCATTGCTCTTCAATGACAAAATTACCCAGGTTTACCATCAGCAGAATAAAGCCATTATCGTTTTTAGCATCAGGACTGAGCACTGCACGCAGATACAATCAAGTTAACTAAAAAAATACATGAATACATACAGTATACATTGTATTTCTGCTGTTTGTTAGACCTTCTGTTTTGCATTTTGGTATTGAGTCTGATGATGGCGACTTAGACAAAAACTTCAAAGTCTTTCAAACACAAAACACACTGCAGTTAAATATTTGAAAGCTCACTCCATATATTTTTAGAGAGATAGTTAAATGCATAGATATCATAAACCTTCTCTGCTATTTTGCCTCCTGCTATGCCTATAAAATGTTCAATTAAATGATAATTGTTCTAGTCATGTCTAAAAGGTTGGATGTTGTTATTATTAGAAAATACATTAATACTATGCAAATATCCAGTGGTGGGAATCAACAGGTTCGCACCTGTTTGTGAGAACCGGTTGTTAACTTTCTAAGCAGTGCAGAGGTTGTTGGAAGAAATCTCCTTTTCTTTTTTTCCACTTTCCTGTAAAGAAGGCAGGAAGGAAACATTCTGGTGTTGTTCCTAGCTTAATCTTTATTGCCCTGCTTATAGAAACTGCCTCTTGGTTAATCCATATAACAGCTAAAGATTCTTGGCAGTATACCCAGACTTACTGTTGCCTGAGCTCCCAGTCACATGATCAACAAGCTGGTCATTAGGGCAGAGAACCAGTTGTTAAATTATTGGAATCCTACCAATGCAAACATCCCATTTTTTATTGTTTGTTGAAATATTATTTTAAGATCACATGAACCAGAAAAGAACTCAAGCTGTCTGTGCATTGTCTTCCTGGCCTGACCCAATAATTTATATTTTAATGTTCCCAGAGAATTTCCAATGGACTAACATGCTTCATTGAAAACCGTTCATACACAAACATTAGTATTTTTTACTAATAGTGAGCAAGTGTTCCTAAGCTCTTTACACATTGGAAAAATGTAAAAAAAACCTATGCAAATGAATTTCAGAATTAGGATGACAAAAATGTATTATATTAGGTAAATTCTTTGAAAAACTTTGAACAGTAAGATCTGAAACAGAGACAGTTCCCTTATAATGGAGATAAAAGTTGCAATGATTATTGTATATTTCTTGTAATTATCATTCAAATGAACAACAGTTCCATACAACTCTCTCTGTGAGAAGAATGGAGGTTTACAATTTTGATAAAATAAATAAATAAATAAATAAATAAATAAATGTGACCCTCCTGTCTAGCAAAAGATCTGATTTTGGCTTCTCTTGATTAAACAAAATCCCAGTATTAAAAGTCCCAGGTGTCTTTTGTCCATATTTGAGATTTCAGTTCACAGTTACAATCTTATGGTAAACTATTTCACACATTAATATTTGTGAATAAATGAATATCAGTGAAAATCACTGAAAATTACACTGGAAATGCTCATGAACATTTTTGGGCAGGAAATTTAAAATCTGGACCATAGCGTTTTGGTTTCCAAAAAGCATAAGAATTTAAACTTTATTCCTTTCTGGAAATAACTTTGAGAGCCTATGTGGTATATGTTGGACTAGGATTGGATGGATACACTTGGGTTCAAGTTAACCTTGTCTATGGAAACTCTCTGGATGATTTGGAGTCCCTAGTCTCATTCAGCCCACCAGCCTCAAAGTGTTGCTCCTTTCTAAAAATAAAGAGTAATACACAACTAAGGTATCTAAAAATCAAGCTCAAAAACTGTGATACTAATCTAAAAGACAATATAGCAAACAATCAAAATAATTCATTGTGTATCCAGATCTTATGATACATTGGAACATCATCTTGGATTATCAAAAGGGCCCTTATCTCACCCACAACAGAGATCATTGAAAGTATGAACAGTGCTATTTCCATCACATACCAAAGCCTCCAATACCAAAGTCCCCCATACCAAAGTGGATCAAGATAATCTATTTCATCTAAGGATCTTTGCAACCATTTTCTCAGTCACCTTCCCTCAAAAAAGGAGGTTAGATAGTGGATGAAAATGTCCCAGTACAGTGTGGTCTAGGATTCAAAGTTAATTTGACAAAGGCTGATTCTTTGAGACTCTCAGAGCCCCCTTCACTCAAGAGAGCATGTGTCACCTGAAACAAGACAATGGGACAACTACCTGCAGATGCAATGAGTGTGCAGAAATACTGACCCTTTGCCACCCTTACTGACACAAGGTAGGCTTAATAGTGGTTCTAACCAATGTTTAGTTGTGTCCAGTCATTATTAAGCACCACT
>JAOYMU010101036.1:0-12187 GCA_025802295.1 Psammodynastes pulverulentus | reverse complement strand
GGGGGCGGGCTATAAATCTAATAAAATTGAAATTGAAATTGAAATTGGGATTAGGCATAGTTTTGATTCTAAATGTCTTCAGATTTTGTCTCCCAGCCATTTTAAGAAGTTAGAGTCATCACACACTGCTCCTGAGCACAAACAACATATGTGGTTCCCTTCCATGTGTAACCTGCTTGCTTGCTTGCATGCTTAGCCAAGATGAGTGGAAAATTCCAATCAAATTTGCATCTAAAGCACACCCACACCTTCATGTAAATCTCATGCAAGAGATCCAGAAATTGATTAGACACTATCTTTCTTAATATTTTGTTCATGTATTAAGGTATGTAAGATGAAACTGATACATGCAGAGACCTGTTTTTCAGGTGCGGTGAAAGAGTTTTGTGCTGTGTCATTTCCAAACTGTAGGATATGTTTCCATCAGAAATATGGTACTCCACACTCCTTGGATTTTAGGACGAAAATGTTAAGACCCATCTTTCTAATCTTTTAGCCTATTTATTTAGCAGACTCCTCTGAAATTTAATCTTAGGGTTTAATTTAGGGTTACCTTTTTATTGGAAAGCAATTGGAAAGTAATCCCCAGGCCCATCTCTAATAAATCCTATTATGTCTACAGTTTTCTAGGGGGAGAAAGATTTTTCTGAGCAAATAAATAACTGTGCATTGATTTACTCTTTTCCTGACTTTCTGCTTTCAGACTAAAGTCTGCAGCGTAACAAAATGCTCAGACTTCTCTACCAGCGGCCAATGGGATGTTACCACAGAATCAGATGGGAAGCAAGAATCATCAGTTTTTGATGCAGTTTTGGTCTGCACTGGCCACCACACCACTGCATATCTGCCTCTGGACTTCTTCCCAGGTATAATTTGAAATCATTACAGACTGACATTCCTTTTTGAAATACAGAGTTGCATCAAATGGGACCAAAGACCAGCCCAAATACCCACAGGCATTCTATCTTGCTAGACTTGAGTCAGAGCTGTTTCGGACATCTAGTCCTCAATATCCTTCAGTCATTGGGATAGGACATCCACAGAATCACTCAAATGGCCTGGAGTAAAAGAACTTAACAGAATAACAGAGTTGGAAGGGACCTTGTAGTCCAACACCTTGCCCAAGCAGGAGACCCTATACCATTGCTGATAGATGGAAGTCCAGTCTCTTCTTGAAAGTTTCCAGTGATGAAGCTGCCACAATTTCTGAAGGCAAGCTGTTCCATTGGTTGATTGCTCTCAATGTCAGAAAATTTCTTCTTATTTCTAGGCTGAATCACTCAATCAGTTTCCATCCTTTATTCCTTGTCTGGCTTTGAGGTGCTTTGGAAAATAGATTGACCTCTATTTGTCCTCTCTGTGACAGCCCCTCAAATACTGGAACATGCTGTCACGTCATCCCTGCTCTTTCTCTTCACTAGCCATACTCAGTTCCTGTAACTGTTTTTCATATGTTTTAGCCTCCAATCCCCTAATCATTTTTGTTGCTCTTCTCTGTATTTTTCTAGAGTCTCAACATCTTTTTTATAATGTGGTGACCAAAACTGGATGCAGTATTCTAGATGTGGTCTTACTAAGGCTTTATAGAGTTGGATTAGTACCTCATGTGACCTTGATTGAATCCTCTGTTAATACAACTTAAGATTGCATTGGCTTTTTTGGCTGCCACTGCACACTGTTGGTTCATATTTAATTGGTTGTCCATTAAGCCTCCAAGATCCCTTTCACAGTTACTGCTCTTAAGTCTGGTTTCTCCTGATCTATATGTGTACTTTTGGTTTTTCTTGCCGAAGACTTTACTTTTCTCTGCATTGAATTTCATTTTGTAAGTTGGGGCCCAGGGTTCAAGTCTGCCAAGATCCATCTGGATCTTGAGACTGTCATCTAGGGCAGGAGTGTTAAACTCACAGCCTACAGGCCAGATGCATCATGTGTTGGCCCTGCCCCTGCCCCTGTTTAGCAAAGGGGGGGAAAGTCCCAATATGTCATGTGACACAGCTTTGACGAAGTGAGTTTGACAGCCCTGATCTAGGGTGTTGGCTATTCCTGCCAGCTTAGTATATCATCTGCAAATTTGATGAGTTTCCCTTCTATTCCCTCATCTAAGTCATTTATGAAGATATTGAAGAGTACTGGGCCTAAGACTGAACCTTGTGGTACACCACAGCTTCCTTCCTTCCATGTAGACATAGTACCATTAAGGACTACTTGTTGAGTATGGTTGGTCAGCCAGTTACAAACCCATCTGATGGTGATACTTTTTTCTAGCTTATCAAGAAGTAGGTTATGGTCTACTTTGTCAAATGCCTTGCTGAAGCCTAAGTATATTATGTCCACAGCATTTCACTGATCTAGTAATTTAGTTACTAGGTCAAAGAATGAAATAAGATTGGTTTGCATGATCTGTTTTTAATAAACCCGTCCTGACTTCTAGTTATTACTTTACTTGTTTCTAGGTGTTCACAAATCTGTTTTTTTATTACTTTTTCCAATATCTTCCCAGATATTGATTTTAGGCTGATTGGTCTCTAGTTTCTGTTCCAGTCCCCCATGTGTACACATATGAGGAGTTTAAGGACTTTATTGAGGCTATACAGACTCCTAGTGTTATTCCCCAAGTTTCTACTTGCATCAAATGCAAAGTTCTATTAAGCCTAATATTGCATAGCCTAAGCACCGTTTAATAAGTCCATGAGCAAAGGCACAACTCCACAAAAACAAAGTCTGAAATCCAGGCACAGTCCAAAGTCCACATATGATAATTAAGCCAAGGTTCAAGTTAGGATTCCAGTGAGCAAGTTCAAGGTTCAAATACATGATCAAAGGGGAAGAAAGAACAGAATCTAGAGGTATTCCACAAAGTAGGGGATGCGAGCTGGATCTCTCTTTCTCTATCATCACTGAAGAAAGGAAGAGGACCAGCACTATACAATGCCACTTATCTTTAATTCCTAGAACTGGCCCAGAAGGATACCATGATAAATAGTACCAAATGCCACTGAGAAGTTAAGAAGAGTCAGGATGAATGCACTACCTCCACCCACAAGGTTATGAGCATGTTTAATGTGGTCTATGTTCCAAATCCTGATCTAAATCCTGACTAAAAAGGGGTCTAGATAATCTGCCTCATCCAGGGTTCTCTAAAGCTGCCATGTGTCCACTCTCTCCACCATCTTACCTAGAAAGGGGAGATTTGAAACCAGACTTTAGTTGTCTAATCTAGCTGGGCCAAGCATTTGCTTGCTGCCAGTTTCCCATGGACATGAGAAGAGGAAGCCAGGTTGGAGGGAGGGAATTACTCATTGTGCCTTCCAGAAACAGCATGGGGCAAAGCAGAGAGCTAGAGTCTGAGAGCATCACAGAGAGCACTGGGGAAAGAGACAGTGGAGTTGAGTGGAGGGCTGAGTGGAGCAGACCAGAGAGCAGAGTGGAGCTGACCAGAAAGCTGCACGGCAGGCCAAGAGAACTGACCAGAGCTGGGACGAGGCCCAAAAGACCTGAGCACCAAAAGACAGAACAGACCTGGCAGAGAAAATGACGAGCCCAAAGCAGTGAATGACAAAAGTGAAGGCAACAAATTAAGCCTGAAATTCCAATAGGCAAGGAGAGAAGACTCCAGTAGATAATAAAAGTAAATACAGCACAGAAAATAAAAAATTAATAAATAGGCAAATAATGACAAAAGTGGAAAATTAGGAAGGAAGAATAGGATTAATAATGATTAATCAAATAAATAAGACAAATCTTAATAAGATGGGGGAACTGGAGCTCAAAAAATCTTTTAAAAATATAGAGAAAGGATAAATAAAACTAACATAATAATAAGCAAGTAAAATAAATAACAAGTATAAAAACAAACAGAAAAAGAATAGAAAAGGACCCTTAAAAGAACCAGCAAAGGACACAAACTCATGGAACAGGCGACTGATACTATTATGGTATGCAATATATATTCCACGCATGTGCTTATGCCCAAAGAACACCCAAATTATACATATATTAAATGTAAGCTATATGAACTACTAAAGCAGGGGTCTGCAACATTAAGCACTCAAAGAGCCATTTGGACCCATTTCCGACAGAAAATTAAACACTGGGGGCCACAAAACCTGGGTGAGCATGGCCAACTCAACATCACTCACTCCCACCCAGTCACATGACCCCTCCATCCCCACCATGCCTACCCAGGTTTTGGGACCCCCAGTATTTTATTTTCTCTGAGAAACTGGTATCTCTCTCTGTGTGTGTATGTCTCTCTCTATCTCTTTCTCCTCTCTCTCTCATTTTTTTCTCCCTCTCATTTCTCTCTCATCTTTCTCCCCTCCCTCTCCCTCTCCCTCTCCCACTCCCCCCCTCTCTCCCGCTACTGGCTTTGTTGGTGCTGGGCATGCAACCTGCTCTCCGCCCAGAGAGAGAGGGGGGGAGTTGCTGGGGCAAGTGGGGCAGGGTCGCATTGTGTTGTAATGGGCTCCAGGAGGAGGAGGGGATCCAGTCTCCCCCATAGAGAAGCATGCTTTTGCTGTGTTGCACAAGGAGCTGTGAGAGCAGTGAGCAGGCCATGGAGGGGGTGTTGGGTCTCCCCCACATCCCATGCCAAAGCAAAGCCAGCCAGGCTTCTCCTTCCCTCTACCCTTCCCCCTGCTCCCTTCCCCCAACTCAATCCTACTTTGGGACAGAGGAGCCCATGCTGGAAATGCATGTTGGAGAAACATTGAAGCACATCTTCTGACTCTCAGGGGCTCACCTGCAACTCTCCGTGCTCCTCCAGGCCCTGTTTGCTGAGAGGGGAGCAGCCCTGCTTCTCCCCCCACCATGAGCCCAGCCATCGCTGCCCAGGGAAGGCATAGGAAAAGAAAGTGAGCAGAAACATAGCTCTCGCTGGGGTGAAAGAGCTGAGATTGGGGAAGGTACAGGCAACAGAAAGTGATGCATTTCAAAGACTGTAGCTTGCGTCTGGAGGTGTCGAACAGTGTCCCACTGCAAGAGCTGGGCTATGCCTCTCTGCCATCCAACTCGCCAATGGGGGATGCTTCTTCTGCTGGGCCATCACCCCTCCCACTGGGCTGTTGTGCTCGACACTCAGCATGGGAGGGGAGCGCTTCCCCGTGCTGCCCCCTTCTTTCTCTTGGCCCCACTGACAAGGGAGGAGGAAGGCCAGGCTTGGGGAATGGCCCCCACCCTGCAAGATCCTCTCCTGCTGTTCTCTCCCAGCCCTCTTTGTTGGTGGTAACAGCAAATGTACCATGATGAAGGTGGAATGCTGTTGCCACACAAAGGCAAGTGCAGGGGCTCTTCGCTCCCGCACTAAGGCTCTGGCCATGCCACTGCCATGACAGGGTGACAGCTCTTTCATCCCTCTGCCATGACAGGGTGACAGGGAGCAGCAACAGAGGGCCCAAAGATATGCATGCGGCTCCAAAGCCACAGGTTGCCAACCCCGGCCTAAAGGGTTGGCGTAGCCAAATAAACTTTGGATTCCTGGACCATGGTCTACACTACCTCCATGATGGGCTTTTGGCAAGGAATGGGCTGCACCTGACAAAGACTGGGAAGAATGTTTTTGGAAAACAACTGGCTCAACTTATCAGGAAGGCTTTAAACTAAAATTGAGGGGGGAGGGTGACCAATTTCCAGGAGCTAATTCCAAGCAAAAACTCTTAGAAAACAAGTCAAATAATGAGGTAAGAAGGGGTGGCAAGGAAGACAAACTCAAATACCAATTAGGAAACACAGGAAGCTTAGAGGTCGTGTTTTTCCTTGGAAAGGCATGGAGCCCCATAGATATGGGGGGGAAAGAGGAATGGGGCAAACTTTTCACTGATCGATTGGTGCCCCTAACCAAGGATACAATTTGTGTTGAACTTATCATCTTCATCCTAACAGAAAGAAAACAGGCACACAACAGCAATTTGAACAATTTTACTCTTGGCTTACAGGGATTGCCACTTTCAAGGGTCACTACTTACACAGTCGTGATTACAAGAGTCCCGATGCATTTACAGGAAAAAGAGTCATTGTGATTGGTATTGGGAACTCAGGAGTGGACCTTGCTGTGGAGATAAGCCACACAGCACAACAGGTTTGGAATTACATGCCTTCTTTTATATTAATGAGGGGAAAGGAATTAGGAAAGTGTTCTGAAAATGTGAATGTCCACTGACCTTGTAAAATCTCATATTCCAAATGTCTGATGATATCAAACATGCAAGAAGTCATTTTGAAAATATCCATAAGATATCAAGTAGAATGTGATAAAGGGGGAGGAACAGGTGTTTTGAAAGCATTGTCTGTAGTTCACTGTGGCAAGCTCCCTTTTGCTCATCTCCAGAGAATTTTTTCCCAAAGCTTTTCCAAAACTTTTGATCATATATAGTATGTTTACAGCTTATAAAAGAAAAGGAAATGGAAGCAGTCTGACTCCTCACAGGTTTCTTGGCAACTGAGTTAAGTTACTGTTTATGAGAAAAGCTGTCAACTGACTTGCCTGTTGTCTTTTGATGCTTTATGCCTACTTTCCCATCCTCCTTACAATCTTACAGTTGTGTAAATTTTGTAATATACTCAGCTTAATTGCAATGATCCATTGACTGGCAACTGTGAAACTATTGCCTATGACAAGATAAGTCTTTCTTGCAGAAGTATGCTGCTGACTTTCAGCTCAGCATGTGGGCTGCAATGAAAGAGAATTAATTGGCCAGTTTAAAGAGGAACTATCAGATAGTATAGAAAAGATACAAAAATTCCTCAATACATTCCAGGCATTAACCTAGCTTTGCTAATGGAGACTATCATTGCATGAGTCTATAAGCAGGAAGATGCCATTATTCTATTTCATTTCTTTCTCATTTTGAAGACTTACTAGGTCAAACTGATGACACTAAAATTTAGCACAAAACTGACAACTAGAGTGCCTGAGAAAAATTGAGCAATATACATAAAGCCTATGATTGTACCGTGGAGAATCTGGCCACGTCATGGATAAATGCCATATTAGGATTTTGCCTTCAAAGCATCAATAAAATATTATACTTGTAGGGAAGAGGACAATTAGAATCATAGAATGATAGCACTGTAAGGGACCTTGGAGGTCTTCTAGTGACTAGTCCTACCCCCTACACAAGGTAGGAGACCTTATTACATCCCAGACAAGTGTCTGTCCACTTGATCTTTTCTTGAAGATATCCAGCAACAGAGCATCCACAACTCCAGGAATTAAGCTATTGCATTTATTAATTGTTCTTACTGTCAGGAAATTTTGCTTTAGCGCCATATAGGATTTCTCTTTATAATTATCTTTATCTTTATCTCTCTTTATAAAGATTTAAATCCAGCCTGCTGGAGAAAACCCCATTTGTTTGGGGTTCAGAGTTTGGTTAACCAAACCTTACATGGAGTACAGAGATGAGAAGGTACACATTCCAGCTACTGGAGAAAATGGTGTAATTCGCCTGTTGCTTTTCTCTGTCTCCACTTATTTGGCAGAGGTCATCCAATTAATTTAGTTGAACTGTTTTCCAAAATAAGGAAAGATATCAAGAAAATAAGCCTTGGATAAAGATAAAGAAATTAAACTGCATCTGAAAGAGCCACAAATATGCAATATCACTGTGGTCCTCCAGGAGCAAGGATGAATGATTTGATATTCAGAGTGAGGATCTAAGATACTGTGCTAAACAATATTCTACCTCTGTCTAAGTCAAGTTCTTGATTAGACAATGGAAGCAAAAATTAAAATTGGAAAGAGAAAATCTGTAACATTAATAAGAGAGGACATAGCAGGTATCGTATATCCAAACAATTAATAAGCAGTTTAAGGAAATGTCACAATTAATGTCTGGTATAGGTCAAACAACCAGTGAAGCATATGAGTCTAACATACAGAATGTATCAAATATTGAAAAATCTCAAGAAATAATTTCAGATGTCAAGAGGACTTTGGCAGATTTACAGGAACAAATTAGAAGAAACAATCTAAGGCTTGGGAGTCTTAAAATGCTGAATTATTTTTCTCTATACATCATGTATTTATGTTAGTTGTCAGTTACTTGACAGTGTTTGCTAACCACAATTCAATAAAAACTTGGATGAATAAACTAAATAGGTGCTTATAGAAAGCCTCTTGAAATCTTTTTTTCCAAAGTAGCTCAACTTCTTTGGAAAAAAAATTTTCCAGAGGCTTACTATAAGCACCTATTTAGTTTATTCACCCAGTAAGGAGGATGGTTTTATTATTGAAAACAGATACAGGAAATCCTTGTTTAGTTTTGAGAGAAATGTGAGAGATTGATTGGCAAGCATTGCAGTGATCTGGAGGATCTCCATTAGCCTCTATGCAGAAATTATATTTGAAGGTTTTGCACTAATGATATTAAACCTTCTAGGAATTGCACAGATATAATTATCCAGCAAAATGTTGGAAGGGTTATAAATAGAAAAGGATATTCCTCCATTTTGATGGACAAATTAAAAAGAAATTTTGATAAATGTTATGATTAAAGAAATAATTAAATGTTCACTAAAATTGGGATTATTACATATAATTCAATGGAGAGTTTATGGGGCTAAACAGTCAAGAAGTAATTCATTGCTTTTGGCCTTTCAGCACTAGAAAAATCTAGCATATTTATATATTGAAATTGGCATAGTAAAATTTGGTCAGTAGCTTTGTATTAGATAAAATGTATATGTTGAAGAAACTACTATTGAAACTTTAATATTATTTAAAAAAAAACATGTTTAACCATGCCTGTCAGTCCCTAAACCCAAAGTGGCTTTATAGTTTGTATTCCCTAGATCTGGAACATCATTTTGAAGTCCAGACTGACCACGAGATTTTGGAACACTAAAATTTTCTCATAAGCTCAAACAGTACTGTAACAGCTCAATTGGGCACAATTCTGTTCTTGTTTAAACATTCTTTCCTTCTCCACTGCTTCCTTAAAACCCCCTCTGGCCCCCGGCCCATTTTGATTCAGTGGAAGAAAAATTTGATGTGGACTTTTAGTGTATGTGATGTAAACTAGAATAATTGATTCACTGGAAAATCTAACAAGATACTGAATGTTAAGGGGAAAAGCAGGAAATATAAATGCACATGTTTTCTTCAGTGTGGAATGTGTAGCTGATGTGGCAATCATCAGACATAACCAGCAAACAGACAGGAAAACAGTAAAAGTAACCCAAATTTGCATTATCTTCAATTAGATCATCTTTGCATTCTTGATTAGATATTGTAAAACTGAAAATAATACAGAAAAACTATTGGAAATCTTCTCTACACAATTTATCCAGGGTCAAAGAATAATGAGATAATTTACAGGTTCACTTCATTTTCCCATCACTGTTCACTTTATGTAAATTGGCATCTAGCAGATAATTTAATAATGATTAGCAAAAAAAAAAAATAGACAAAATTGTTACTGGATTTGTTAGTTTAAGATACTGTCTTTCTCTATGTTGTCCAGGTTTTCCTCAGCACTCGCCAAGGAGCATGGATATTAGGCCGCGTTGGTGATAAAGGCTATCCACTTGACATTATATTAAGTACTCGAGCTCATTTATTCCTGAAACAATGTCTTCCCTTGTCCACGATTGATCAGTTGATACAGCACAAATTAAATAACAGATTCGATCATTCTCATTATGGCTTGAAACCTAAACACAGGTATTCTATAATAATATGCTGCTTTGCCTTCTTAATTAAAAAAAATGTATCTCACATTTCTTCCAGCATACAGTTCAAGATGTTCTCTGTGGTCGTGTAAAGAGTAAAGAAATATTGCTTAAGCCCAGACTAGGGGCTGAAGGTTAAAAAAATATATCAGACAGACATTTCCTGTAATATATAAAAGAGCGGGTTTGGTGTACTGGTTAAGGCATCAGGTTAGAAACTGGGAGTCTGTGAATTCTAGTCTACCTTAGACTAAATGCCTAGGATCATGCCTAAATAACCTAGGATCAGTTACTTTCTTTCTTTTTTCAAGTGTTTTCAAATTTTTCAAGTTTTTCAAGTTTTTAATTTTATACATTCAATACATCTTCCATTAATCTGTGCAGTACAATACAATTAATAAATTTTCTTTTCTATTTTAACAATATTCTATTCTTAGGTATTCACTATTATCCTCATTTATTTTTAATTTCTAATTTCTGGATCCTATACTATCCTCTAGCCAATTATAAAATAGATCCCATATCTTATAGCTGTGATGGCAAACCTATGGCACGTGTGCCAAAGGTGGCATGCAGAGCCATCTCTGTGGGCACGTGAACTGTTGCCCACCAGTCAGCTGATTTTCAGCTGCTCCCCCTCCATACCACCCTGAGTCTCCCAGGAGTCTCCATGCAGCCTGTTTTGGATGCCAGGTAAGTACAGGGATCGCACGGAGGCTCTGGGAGGGTGACAAACGGGACTCCTCCCCTCCTGAGGGTGAGGAGAGGCCATTTTCATCCTCCCCAGGCTCCAGGAAAGCCCCTGGAGCCTGAGGAGGGTGAAAAATGGGCCTACTGTAAGTCCAGAAATGGGCAGTTTCCGGCCTCCGGTGGCTTCAGTGGGAGGCCTGCTAGGCCCAAAGTGGGGCATGGGAGGGGTTGTGCACACATGCGTGGGGGAGTGGGGGTGCATTGCATTATGGGTGTGGGCATGCATGCTAGTGAGTGCAGACACCCACTTTTGGCACTCGAGGAAAAAAAGATTAGCCGTCTCTGTCTTATAGTATTCAATTTGTTCCTTTTCTTTAATTTCCAGTGTTAATCTATTCATTTCTGCACATTCTAATATTTTTCTATTCACATTCTCATCAGCTGGAATCTTTATCACTTTTCCAATTTTGTGCAAATACAATTCTTGCTGCTGTTAACACATGAATAATTAAATATGAAATTTCTTTACTATAAGTTCCCGGTATAAGTCCCAATAAAAAAAATTCTGGTTTTGGAGCTTCCGGTGTCATTGTCGGTCTTCAAAGATGCTTTCCTTAAGCGTCTGTTCCGTTCTTTTGTTAACTGCTAATAAACAGCGCAAATCAGCTGTTTTTAGCGGCGAAATTGCAGGCTTCGGGAGAAGAAGCCTGTTTGAGAGCCTGCTCCGTGGTAGAGCCCTCTGAGACCCCTAGAAACTTTTCTAGGGATCGGAAAGAGTGAGCCCCCTAGGATCAGGCACCTCCGGAAGAAGGAACGCGTCTGCCTTGGCAGACTTAGAAGTTGCGATCACCCCTGTTACCGATTGAATGACAAGTGAGATCCGAAGCAGGCAGACCGGACAGGAGATACATTTTAGCAAGTATTGATACTTTATATCTTCTTTTTCCTACAACAAGAACTTTTCTTCGGCTTTTTCCTCTTAATTGGTTTTGAATAAAGGCAGCAAGATGGCGCTGGATGCTTAACACAGGAAAGCGAAAGTGAATCTTAAGTGTGGATTGCGGTGTGGATTGAAGCTTGCTTGCCACTGCTGAACCGTTTAAAGGTTTTTTTTCCTCTTCTTCTTTTTAACTTGGACTTTGTATTTTGAAATTCTGGACTCTAAGTGCTGGAAAACATTTTTTTCTTTTTTCTCTCTTGGACTGATTTGGTAGATTTGATTTCCTTTCTTCTAATAAAATGGCTTCTAAGAAATCAGGAATTCCTAGATCGGGGAGTGCTGGAAGCTCTCCGGCACAGACCACTAAACTTGCTGCTTTTGCCTTGGCTGATACTTAAGGTAAATCACAATCTCTACCGATTACATTAGAAATATTGCGAGAAATAATGAGGAAACAAATGGATGAGATGACAGTTTTTTCAAGAGAAACGTGATAACATTAAACAAGTTGTATCTGAGGCTCTTAAAGTGATGGGGGGGATTTGTATCTCAAATTGATGAAAGAGTGGAAGTTTTACATCAAGCTCATAAAACTTTGGAAGAGAAGGTGGATCAGTCTCAGACTAAACAGGATGCTGAGATGATGTTAACTCTTTAAGATGATGGAACTTGCTGTTAGATTTAGAGGTCTACCAGAAGATCCAAAGGAGAACCTTGCAGAGATGTTTTCAGAAGTCTTGTCGCAATTTATTGGCCACGACAAAGGTGATATTCAGTGGCAAATGGATCGTATTTACAGAGTAAATTAATGGATTGCCAGACAAAGAAAATTGCCAAGAGATGTGGTCATTTATTTTGTAACAAGAAGGCTTAGAAATGATATAC